>JABCMJ010006083.1:0-44483 GCA_014822125.1 Arbutus unedo
AATAAATTGACTGTAATGTAATACAAGAGGATTACATATAGTAGAATGGGAATACACGAATAAAAAAATTTAACAGAAGGAAGTTTTGACCTGATAAATATATTAAATTGGGATTACATGTACTAGAATCAGGATTACAAGAATGAAAGAATTTTCGGAGTAAAGTTTGAAAATAAATAATGGTTTCATAATCATAAACATAATAGTTTTAGTTGTAGTTAATAATAAAACCAAATGCATGAGGAAAAAAGGAGCAGCTTATGACATGACATGTGGAGTTGAGCAGGCCATTTGAATGGCATATTGAGCAGTATATTCGTTTCTCTTCAACTATAATTATTTTCCTACGGGGGGATTGAACAAAGGATTATTTACGGGGATAAAACAAGAAAGGTATTATTTTTACAGGATTAATAATATTTATAAAGGAGAGATAAAAAAGTAGATAATTTAGATGAAGTATTAAAAAAAAAAGATAAAATAGTACTTGATTTGGATAAAGGATAAAATAGGGGAATAAAGTTATTTTGTAGTTGTAATAAGGGAGGTGATATTATTCTTGGATAATATCCGGGGATAATTTTTTGGCTGGGAGAGAGTGCCCAAAAATAATCTTATCTCTCTGTATTTTTATACTCCTAAACTATGCTAAATATATCACGTCATTACTTTTATCACTTTTAAAAATTATATCTCTCTTTTTTTTCCATCCAAACAGGCCTATAAGTTAATGAATTGGGAGAGAGAGAGAGAGGGGGAAATAATCCCCAACGGAGGATGTCACATCGTTCACGGATTGTGGGAAACCGTGATGCATTTTTCTAGTGTGTATGTGTAATGTGAAAAAATAACATTATTTTATTTATTTTATACTTGAAATTATATTATTTTAATTTTATGTATTTTGATTAATTTTGAAAACAAAATAAATAAAATTATTTTATTTTATTCGTACTATATGTGCATTATAAGTTTCCCAAATTCATTATTAACGAGTAACTGAATGATAACAATCACGTATATTCTCGAAATCATTCTTTGAAATAAAAAGTGATGTGAAGTTTCATTGTTTCTCAATTTGGCCTAATAAATAAGTTTCGTATTTTGACTTCAAATTTTTATAGATTATTAGTCCGTCTCGATGAGACGAATCTAAAAAGTATAAAATTATGTTTAAAAACTAAAAAAATACTAAAGACAATGAATAAACACAAAAAAATTGTTTTTTAGATTATTTTTATCTTTTTTGAATTTTTTTAAATTTAACCCAATATTTCTAACTTTTTTAAAAATATTTTGTCAAGATAAATTAATAATTCAAAAAATAAAAATTTATAAAAAAATTCACATAAAAAACAAAAAAATAATTAAATAATCAAGACAATCAACATTAGTCTTTAATAATTTTTTACCAGAACTTTTATATTTTGAATACGCAAAAGTAAAAAGAGAACATTTTTTTTACTTGATTAACTTAAAGTGAGAAAATTAACCAAATTTGACTTGACGTTTTAGTTTTGCATACTCCTTATTTAAACAAAATTACACCAGACATACTTAAAAATAAAAATATATTAGTAATTTTCAAAAAAGTGCATAAAAAATAAAATTACACAAATCATTGTTAAAGTGTTTTAAAAATGTGTTTACATTTATCACTCGTTTTCATTTCATCGCATCGCTACAAAATATGAAAGAGAGAGAGAGAAAAATAAATGAGAATGAGAGATCGCCGAAGCTTTAGAGAAGGTTTCGGTTATGACGGCGGAAAAGGAATTTTTTATTAAATAATAATTCACAATAAGAATTTTATGAAAGTCGATTTTTAAAGGAATTTATAAAAATAATGCTGCCAAAAATAGAAACACATTTTGTGCGTTGGGCACTATTTTAATAATTTATTAAAATTTTTAATTATTTTACAAAATTATTAATACAAACGTATTATTTTAATTAAAAAATCGTTAAAAAAGCTTCACAACAAATACATATTCTGGATCCCTTCTAAACCGACGCGTCGGCTGGTTTTTGTATCAATCTCCTTTAATTTACGTTATTCATATACCAACTCCCTCTCTCTCTCTCTCTCTTCTCTCTCTCTCTCTATATATATATATGTAATATAGATATATACATGTATATGTATGCATAACATATATCTCCATCTGTGCGCTTGTTCAAACCCTTCACACCTATCCCCAAACACCAAATTCCCACATACGCCATTTCCCAAACCCTCTGTTTAACTCATGGGTTTGGTTTTTCGTGTATTTCTCTCGTCTCTTGAATAGTTTTATAGGAGGTTTCTTGCTCGCATGGGCGATCTTCATGTTGGTTCTCGACAGCCAAACGGCGTCGCGACAGAAGATTGCCCGTCTATGCCGTCGTTCTCCAACCCTGATCCCTTGTCAATCGGGGAGGGTAGTTGGGAGATTGCCGAAAAAATGACCCAAGAAGTGGTTTGTTGCATTCACCCCACTTTGGACTCTGAGGAGAAGAGGAAGGATGTGATTGAATACATTCAGAGACTCGTCCGATTGTCTATTGGATGCGAGGTGAATTCAAGCCCCGTTCTAGTTGTGTGCAATTTTCTGTGGATAAATAACTATCTGGGTTGTTCTTGGTTTGGCTTTTTTTTTCTAGGTCCCTGTTTTGTTGTTTTTTATTTTGCATTGCCCATCTTTACGTTCATTTTGACACGACCTCAGTGCTTGTTGTGTACAATTTTGTGTTGTCAAATAGCTACCTGGCTTGTGCTTGGTTTGGTTCTGTTTGGTGGGTTTCATTTTGTTTATGGTGGCATTTTTAGGTAATTCTTGGCATTAACTATTCGAATTTCCTGTTGTTTTACGTTCTCTTACAAGCTCAGCTCTAGTAGTGAGCGATTTCGTATGGTCGGATTGATATCTGGGTTGTTCTTGGTTTGGTTCTTTTGTAGTTTTCGTTTTTTCCCCTTTGTCATTTTATATTGTCATCTTTGGGTTTTCTTTGCGTGTAGATTTCCAATTTCCTGTTGTTCTATTTTCCTTCAGGGAGCTCAGTTCTGGCTGTGCACACTTCTGTATGGTTAAATAGCTATCCGGGTTGTTCTTTGTATGGTTCTGTTTGGTGGCTTCCATTTTCACTCGAGCAAGCCATGCCGGGAGGACTATTGCTCCATTTCTTTTCAAGCGCCTATAACCTAAGGTTTACTGACTGTCAATGACAATTTATAGGTCTTCCCATATGGCTCTGTGCCACTGAAGACCTACCTTCCGGATGGAGATATTGATTTGACAGCCCTTTGCAGTCCTGATACCGAGGAGAATTTGGCCCGTGATGTACTTCTTGTCTTGCAAGGAGAAGAGCACAATGCTAGTGCTGAGTTTGAAGTGAAGGATACACAGTTTATTGATGCTGAGGTTTTCTTCTCTGATGTTCTACGACAAAGTTTAAGTTTCACATGTCTTCAATATCTCTGCCAAACTGTTTCTGTATTTTAATTGGCATTTATTGGGTATAATGTACGACTTGACTTGTTTCATATTCTAGTAGACAAACCTTCTCTTTCCATGAGTAGCATATCTCAACACTCATTTTGAGTGGTTCCTTGTAATAAAGGCATACCAACTATGGTTTCCTTGAGAATACCAGTCTGCCAGTCATTCTTTCTTGGCTTTTGGCTTTTTTCATTGTGGGTTAGACATATGAATTGTCAATTTTAAGCAGGTTCTTTCAATTCTTAGTTCTTACTATGGTTTGCATGCTTGTTACTTGGTCTTTGTGCATGGTATTGGTGGAAAGTCCTCCCCGTACCTGCCCTAAAATTCTGGCATATTTATCCAACGATAGAACTGCTTAAATTCTCTTCCATTCTCATGAATTTTGGTTTGATTTCCCATCTTCACTTGAAAACGAATTGTAGAAAGAAATGAAGCCTTTGTCAGCTGTGCACATAGTGGAACCAGAGGGTAGTAAAAGTATCTTCTTCTATTTCCAGTTTTCTGGTACAATTTCCTTAGCAAATGCTTGTTGGTTGACAGTTTTTTCCCCTTGTTTCGGGAAGTTGCTACTTGAATGGATAACATTCTTACTGTAACCACGTTCGCGTGTACCCAACCTACTTCTTTTCAAGCCCTTGAGTTTTGTGTTTACTATTTTTGGGTTGTTGGTGGCAGGTTAAACTAGTGAAATGCCTGGTGCAGAATATTGTTATAGATATCTCCTTCAATCAGTTAGGGGGACTTTGTACACTATGTTTTCTCGAGCAGGTAGAATCTAATACTTCCTGTTAGGACTTGAAAATTAATGTGTTATTGCTGTTTCTTTTTGTGTGTCCTTGAATCCCATTTATGCCTCACTAGTAATCATCTTATTCTATGTAGTATAAGAAATGATCTTTTTTTTTTTAAACCAGTTGATATTACTGTATGCCAACCTATAACTTTTGGTAGAATTTCACACAGTGGCACCAGAGAAATAGAGCAGTATTGACTTGTATGAATATGGATTATTGATTTTTGACTCAAGTACTTGTCAAAACTGGTTTATTTTTGGAGGAGCTAAATTGATTTAGAACTTTTTTTGTGATGAATCCATTCATTAATTTGATACTTTTAAAGTGCCACCCACTGTACGGGGTTGGTTTGCCCTTCTATAGTTAGATTGGATCTCCTTTCCCCCACCCCACCAAAAGGAAAAGATTTCCCACAGCCCCAAAAAGTTGAATTTTTTGTTTTCTTTGTTATTCTTGTGATGGTATACATACATGAATGTCCTCAACATGCCCCACTGCCCAAAGGAAAAAGATTGTCCCGCTTTGCTCTTTCTTCTAATCGTTTCTTCATCTTTGACTTATAGCATTACATGTATTAGCTTTTTCCCGTTGACCAAAATATTGATAAAAAATGCCTCAAATGTTGCTATTTCCTAAAGTCACGAATCCTGGGCAAAAGTTAGCAGTTGACCACAATTTTTTTAATGGATTTTGAACTCTCTCTCTTTCAGGTTGATCGCCTTGTTGCCAGAGACCATCTCTTCAAACGAAGCATTATTCTGATAAAGGCGTGGTGCTATTATGAAAGCCGTATTCTTGGTGCTCATCATGGTTTAATTTCGACATATGCTTTGGAAACATTGATCTTGTATATTTTCCATCTGTTTCATGCATCTTTAAATGGTCCTCTGGCGGTAACTACACTTGCCCGTGCATAATTTCGTATTTTGAGACGTGACATATGACTGAGTTTGACTTAATAATGTTTCTTTGCTTGTTGATAGGTTCTCTATAGATTTTTGGATTATTTTAGCAAGTTTGATTGGGATAATTACTGTATTAGTTTGAAAGGTCCAGTTGGCAAATCTTCCTTGCCTGATACAGTGGGTAAGCGAGATCCCTTTATGGTGGCAAAGTTGGTAATGCTTATCTGTTTTAGGTACATGATTCTAATGTCTCTCTCTCTCTCTCTCTCTCTGGTATGCAGTTGTGATGCCAGCGAATGTGGGTGACAACTTAATGCTTAGTGAGGAATTTCTTAGGAACTGCATGGACATATTTTCAGTTCCATCGAGGGTGCTTGATACAAACTTGCGAGCATTTCCTCAAAAAAATCTAAATATAATAGACCCATTGAAAGAAAATAACAACCTTGGGCGCAGTGTCCACAGAGGTAGGGAGCATTTGCTTATGTGTTTTTTTGTTGTTGAATTTGCCTCCAGTAGAATTGCATTCAGTCTGTTGGAATTTTATATCCCGATGCTGTCTTGTAGCTGTAGTTGTGTTACAAGAATAGTCCCTCCTTGATGATATTCGCATATTTGTTTATGTAGGTAATTACTATCGGATACGCAGTGCTTTCAAATATGGAGCCCGCAAGCTTGGTCAAATCCTTCTGTTACCAAGAGAGAGAATTGCTGATGAGATCAAGAGATTTTTTGCGAACACTCTGGAAAGGCACGGACATAGTTTCAGCAGTGTGTCCTCATCATCCCATTCCAGAACATTCTCTGAGGAGACTATTCAACTGAACTTGAATCTTGATTTGGGCTTTAATATACCAGGGGAAAGAGATAATGAACTAGACAGATATTCAATGAATGGGAGTTCTTTAAAGATGGTATCGAAAATGCCCTTTACAGTAGATGGAATTGGAGATGCGGTTTCTCCAAAAAAAATTGGAGAAGCGAGTTTGAGAAATGCAGATGACACGTCTGATTGTTCACTATCAAGTCGTGGCTTTAGTAATTCTCTTGCCGGATTAAATTACCATGCATCTCATTTCTATTTCTCGGGATTTTGTCCGGAAAATGGTAATTCGGAAAGTGGGTATTTAAAGGAAGAGAAGGTAGCAAATGTTGATGAAAAGATGGGTTTTGACTCGTGGACAGGACACGCAGAGAACGATTTGAATCACGAGGGTGTGAGCTCTAGTGGATCAGGAATCTCAACTCCAGTTGCCACTATCTCAGAAGGTCTACTTGATTTCAGGGAAAGGGATTTGGCTCATTTGGGTGATATTGCCGGAAGCCCAGAAACTTTGAATCCCTTGTCTGACCTCAGTGGGGATTATGACAGTCACATAAGGAGTTTGCTATATGGTCAGTGTTGCCATGGGTATGCTTTATCTGCTCCTGTGCTTCACAGTTCTCCCACATTCCCTTCTCAGTTGCAAAGCCAAATGCCAAGGGATACCATTCACCAATCTGTTCCAGTTAAGCAAATTGCATGTTCTCAAATGAAAACAAATGGTTTGGTCTTGGGACCGATGCAAAACTCGATGACCAATCCCATATCATACAATTCTCCTTCGTGTTTGGAAGAAATGGTTAACGCTGGAGGAACTGGCACCTATTCTCCTGATTCGGTATTATTACCTTGTGAAATTCGTTAAAAGTTTGGGTATTTATCCTTTTTGGTGAGATAATATTGAGAAACATACGGCTGCATATTATCATTGATTATATCCATGAAAATCACAAGAACAATCCCACACTATCCATTTCCCGTTTCTTGTTTGGAAGAAAAGCATAAACCACAAGGAACTGGCACATACTTTTCTGGTTCGGGATTGCCTTTTCAAACACTTGGCTCTGTTGGGAACTTTTTTTTCTTGCTGAAATAGTAGTTTTGAGATGCGTACTGCTGCAGATTATCATTGATCTTCCACATGAAAATGCCATGAACAATTTGGCACAATCCAATTCTCTCGTGTGTTTGGAAGAAAAGCATAAACCGCAAGAACATGCATATCTTTTCCAGATTATTTGCCTTGTCCTCTTGAAATTTCTTCGAATTTTTTATTGAATTTTGTTTAGATGCAGCTTTTCATATCTGCTGCAGATTAAGTAATCTTACACATGAAATTTCCAGAATGGTTGTTCATGCAGGGAGAGGTCCTCACAACCGAGGGTAAGGAATCATGCACTGTGGAATCAACATCAGTCCGAGAGTCAAACACACAACAACGGCTCTGAGAAGAAGTCGTCGCGCCGTGAAAAGTCTGGATTTTCCCGCCAATCTAGTCGCTCCTCATTGGGCGATTCTCGTGTTGCTGGTTTCTCCACTGTTTCATCTCCCAAAATTTTATTCGGATCTTTTGGGCATTTTCCAGAACAAAGCCTTCATTCAGCTTCAGACTCTTGTAATGGTCAGGGCTCCACCACAAGCCTTGTGGAAGTGGAAGTGCAGAGTTCAAAAACGGCAGTATTGAGTGCTAAGCCAGAAAGGTCGGGTAACTTATGTTTTACAGCATTGGTGAGAATTTGTTTCCTTTGGTTTTGCGAAGCAACTTTTTAGAACCCTTAGAAAAACTGTTTTTGAAAACGAAAGCACATGTTGTTTGGGTGTCTTGTTCAATTTTCTGCACTCATTTTGAGAATATGAAAACTTGGAAATGGGTTTTATCCAATAACATTATGAGAATGCAAGTTCCGAAAACTGTCAACCATACGATTTTTCTTTGTTTTCAGAAATTGGATTATGTTTCGTAGCCCGATTGATTGTCTAAAGCTTGGTGTCTGGTTTCATTTTTCAGGGTTGCGAACCAGTCATTCCGCCTCAAGAATGAAGATGATTTCCCTCCTTTGACCAACTGATGACCACCTTAAATGACTTGGCGGACGAAGTTTGATACCTTTACCAGAAAGAGGAACCAACTACTGTAGATGCTAACGTACATACAGCACAACATGTAGAGAGGGGCTCACTTTAGTTTTTTTGTTTTGTTTTTTCATCAACTACTTCTCCTTGGAAAATCTTGATTGTTGTTGGTGTGATTTACAAAAGTTGATTCTGTAGAATACTGCCTTTATTCCTCCCATTCACTGCCTTTTTGGGTGGATGGGGCACTGCTATATACATATAAATATATAATAGAGAACTAGTTCCAGCATTTTCCTGTTTCTCTTGTTGAAATCCTGGTGTTAGGAAAGGCACAACTTTATGCAAAATTTGAATTTTCTTGGTCATATGAAGATGGATTTGGTCCGTTTGAAATTGCCTTCACCCCAAAAGGATCATATCCATCTTTCTCAGACCAAGTATGTCAATGAAAAGGCTAGTGTAAAGCAGATATGATTCAAGGGACCCTAGGTCTTGCTGTGCATTATGCAAAATATGGCGTGTTGTGCGTTAAAATGATGTCGTTTTGGTTCATAAAATATTATTTTTGCCAGACTTTGACTAGTTTTTGTTTTTGTCAAAATAACGTCGTTTTACTGCACAGTATGTTTACATACAACAAGTTCTCTTATTTTTTATTCAAGTCAGGATCACAATTAGTCAATATCACAATCCTTTACTTGTTATTGGTTGCGATTTTTTTCCTTCTAATTTATGATTTTCGAAAGTAAATATAACTAATGTAAAACAAATATCACAATCCTTTACTTGTTATTGGTTGCGATTTTTTTCCTTCTAATTTATGTTTTTCGAAAGTAAATATAACTAACGTAAAACAGGTAATAATTTGTATCTTTCATAATAGTTTAATAGTTTATGTACGAAAATTAATATTTCCTTTCAATTTATGTTTCTTTAAGTACCGTATATTGTTGTCATTGAATTATATTTGGTTTTTTTTTCCTGATTCACACGTCGGGGTCGCATGTACTTTCTTTCATTCCATAATTTAAATCTTTTTAAAAAATATCGTGTAGTTTTCTTATCATAATAGAGTGTACCTTATATTTTTCCTTTTTTATTTTTATTTTTTTAAGTTCCAAACAGAGCCTAAAGCTTTGGGAGACATAAGAAGGACCATGCTAAGCTATATGTGTGTCAGCCCTAAATTACTAATCAAACAACACTCTTCTTCAGTCGAACGAAGCTGGCAGCTCCGGCGCCGATCGGGGGCCCCGTTAACGATAAGAACATATACCTCGCTCTCTCTATCTGTCTGTTTGTCTCCCTCTCAATTGGTATTCTCTATCAAAAAAGGGCTATTTCGGAAAAATGTCCACGAAAACTAGCTCAAGGCCGAGTAAACTCCATAAGAAAGTGAAACTTTCTCCTGGAAGGTCAAAGAACCACGAGTATGATGGTGAAACCCGAGGTTTCAAGAAGAAGAGCTTTCGAGGAAATAAAAACGCTCGAAATAGTTTAGATGGTGCTGTTGATGGCGATTTCTATGATAATAAGCTGTACAAGAGGGACAATAGCGAAAGGAGGAATGTAAGGTCAACAACAAGAAGTAGACCCTTCAATGGAACCGTAGATTCCAAGAAGGGTTTTGGAGGAAATAGAAATGCTCGACTTGGTGAAGGTGATGCTGTTAAAGGCTCTTTCTACGATAATAAGCTGTACAGGAAGGAAAATGGTGACAGGAGGAATGTGAAAGGAACCATAGATTCCAAGAAGGGTTTTGGAGGAAATAGAAATGCTCGACATGGTAAAGATGATGCTGTTAAAGACTCTTTCAACGACAATAAGGCGTCCATGAAGGAAAATGGTGACAGGAGGTATGTGAAGTCAAAGACTGTGGATGAACCTGTGTATGAGCTGAGAGTTGACGGTGAAAAAGGCTTTAAAGCGATAAGTCATGATCGGAAAAGGAAGAGAGTCTATGCTGATGATCGTGATAACAGCAACGATGGAATGTTCAACAAGAATGTGGAGAGACCTAATAGAGATTTTTCTCCTAAGGGGAGGAATGAGGTCAAGTATGATGTCGGTAACGGGAAACGCCCCATGAGAGGAAAATCTCATGATTTTGGGCAACTTGAGAAGACAAAAGTTTTCAGAGGAGAAACAAAGTCTCGTGAAAGCGAGTCCCTCGATAATCGTAGTCGCAAGAAATTGAGAACTGAACTGAGGGATACAAATAAAACGGGACACCTTGAAATAGATCGAGGTGGGAATAGTTCGACAAGGAGTGATGCCAAGAATAAATATGACTTGAAGAAGCAATTGGAGCAGAAAAATAATGGACTCAAGGCTGATTATCCTCTTGGGAATTCTGGCAAGAAAAAATTTTATGACAAGAAATCAGGGCGCGACGATTTAGCTGAAAATGATGAACGGCCAACGAAAAGCAAGCAAGTAATCCGGATAGATCCGAGTGATATCACAAATAAGCGGCTGGACGATGGCATTGTCAGTATTGGTTAGTTATTTGATCAAGTAGTTTGAGTTTTGTTGTATATAGTACCATTTCCCACCATATACCATATTCATTGCACATTATAATCCCTTTTGTTAGGTTTACTTGGTGTATGTGTTTTGTTCTTGGATCACTCTCAAAGAATATGTTCTACCTCATTTCACAACTATGCTTCAATTGAATGGAGATTTGGAACTTGCTGAAGAATTTCTGTTATCTGTATGAGTTGGCTATTTTGAATGTTGTAGGTTGGAGCATGTAAGTGGAATTCATTTGTATTAGGAGTACTAGCTTCTTTTGACAGACACATTGCTATTAGCTAGTCTAACTCCATTTATAAGAATGTGTTAGTCAATCGTTATTTGCTCATGGAGTAGTTTAGAAATCCAAATTGATCGAAAAGAAGCATGCATGCTTCATTCTAATTTTTGTGGAGTCGTGAATATTTATGATGTAGATGATGGCCGCCAAATTCCTTCCATTCTAGTACGTGTCTCCCAGTTTCCAGTTTCTATTTAATACAATCAATTATTGTTTGTTACGTAAGTAGGTAACATATTCCAGTCCAGGACTTTCTTCCACTACTGAAAGTCACTCTATTATAATCATGTGATAGCCAATTAACAGGCATGACGCAGAGGATGGTGTGTAAGGGTTAGGTATTGCCGGCACTTGATAGAACTCTTATAGTCCTATGTTATTGCATACTTTTGATGACTTAAATATCTTGCTACATTGTTCCCGTATAAAGATGCTAATGTCATGTGAGTCCCTTCTTATGTATTGTAGATATTGCAGAGTCTGTTCAAACATGTAGGCTTATATGCACTTGCCTAATTATTTTTCTTATTGCAGTGCCTATTTAAGTTTGTTTTTTCTTGGCTTATGGTACTTCGTTACATGTTCTCTAGGACCTACCAAAGAGAAGAAAGAAGATACAGAGAACAAGGAAAGTGTTGAAATGTCACAGAATGCACAGTTTCGCGCGATAAAACCTAGCCCCTCTATCCTTTCCTTTGTGGAGGATAATGTAATTTGCCTTACAAAGGCCTTTTCAATTTTAGCTGCATGTTTGTTTATTTTATCTTTATCCGTTGTTTTCTTCTTCTTTTTTTCTCTTTATGATTCTTGTCAATTCCTTCTGCAGTTCTTGGGCCGTAGGCGCTTGATTGAGCTACGCAGAGCAGGCTACAACACCGAGCTTTCTGTGCCTTTGGATAACATCCCCTCTTCTACATGCATAGAAAGAGAGCGGATCGAGGAACCGGTATTTTATTTGTTATACCTGTTGACAAAAGTTATTTATCACTTGTGCTATTTCTTTCCCTTTATCGTGGACTGTTTATTTTAGTGACAAGTTTAAAAGGGATGGTGTGTTCTTAACCGTTCACCTACATAATTTGATGCTGTTACCATATAACGCACATGCTTACAATGTATGCATGTTTTTTCACTCCTATTTGATGTAGGATACTCTGTGGCATTATTCTTTTCATTAGTTATTTTTGTTTATGTAATTCATCTAGCAGTTTTTTTCTTTACTAGACTCACTCTTTCCTGGCTGCTTAAGGTTATTAGACTTACTATTGATAAGAATTAATTGGAACCTTTACAATATTTTGATTTCATTAGACTAAATCAAGCCTTGGTTATCCATGACTTTTTTGACAACTAAAAATGGAGTATGATGCGTTACTATACCTCAAGGAGCTTTTTGAGCTAGTGTAGTTAGATTGGTTTGTTACCTTTAAGGAACACTGATATTGGCTTAGGGAGTACCTTTCCCCTGTCCATTGCATTTATTAAATTCTTTGTGAAGTAGTGGTCGTCCATTTGCTAATTTCATTATACACGTGATGGCCAAATATGAGCAGATCACTAAATGGTGAAGGAGTTTTTTTGGTCGAAATTCAGTTTTAGCTGACCCCATTTGATTTAGACCCTGGGCTTTGTTTGTTTATGTGTTAATTTTTAACTTATGTCATGGAAGCTAACTTGATGATAAATATACATGCAAATTTAACCTAGGAATCACATTTCATTCTTCTGCTTTTAATTGATGCAAAAGAGACTTTGCATGTGTAGCACTATGGAGACACTCAAAGAAAGGTAATTTACATGTGAGAGCCAAGAGATTGGCAAGAGTGTGTTTGATGGTCCATCACATTTTTTTGTATATTTGGCAAAGAACTCAAATTTTGTGACTTTAAAACCAGGCCAGAGTTCTTATATTCAATTACTGAGCATGACACAGGAATATTCCGAGGCCTATTTTCAATGAAGTTATCCATTGTGTGATGGAAAGTTCATCCTTCTTTGAGCGTGCAAAATAGATTTGTTTGGACAGGTGTTTCAAATATGTAATTTAATAGTTGTTATTGATCCTGTGCTCACCATGCATTTCATTTGGTTAGTAATTTGTTGCTCACTATTCCTGGCAGGTATTTAGGAATAAATTGACCTTTTTTGCTGCTGCAAACATTTCTTCGTCATTTCCACCTCCTGGTCTTCCCGAGATTGCATTTGCAGGTGAATTGCTTTCTAGTTGTTTTTCTCATGGTGTATACTTTATAAAATTTGTATAAACTCGTAAGCTTTCCTAAAACAATCTTTTGCTTCTCATTGTTATTACTTACATAAGAAGTTCTGTGTAATTCTGCAATTTCTCTCGTTTGAGGATGGCCCTTTCCCTTTGTAACAGAGGGAAGATTATAAGGTCTATTCAGAACTATAAACTCAACAAACCCCATTCGCTAATTCATAGTACCATGTAAGACATGTTTGTTGTGGCTTTGTTTATAGTTTGCTTCCATGGTGTTACATTCAGTGCGCTTTTTTAATTATTAAATATCATATTGGTTCTTCCCAAGGAAGGGCGGTCCGGGCACAATGGTAAGATTGTCTCAATGTAACCTGATGGTTATGGGTTTGAGTCGCAGAGCCTCTCTACTTGCGGGGGTAAGGCTGCGTACGTCCTACCCTTTCTCAGATCTTGCAGTAGTAGGAGGCTCATGCACTGGGTAGCTCTTATTTTTTATGGGTTCTTCCCATGAAGTGAGATAAATGGTAGTAAGAGATTAGCTAACACAATTTTCCTTACTAGGAAGGTCGAATGTCGGGAAGTCATCTTTACTAAATGCTCTTACCAGACAATGGGGTGTTGTACGGACATCAGATAAACCTGGTCTTACTCAGGTGATAGTTTTTTTCTTCTTCAGGCAATTGAAATCTTGGTATGTACTATATGGACAATCATCTGTAACATGCTTCTGCAGACAATTAATTTTTTCAAGCTTGAACCAAAGCTCAACTTGGTTGATTTGCCTGGATATGGCTTCGCTTACGCAAAAGAAGAAGTTAAGGAAGCCTGGGAGGAACTTGTGAGTCTGCAAATTGTTACTTTCCCTATATGTTTCTTTTCATTTGTTGACTCTCATCTTGTATGCTGTGAAACATATAAAGTGTAGTGCTACCTTGTTGGTACCTGATTTGGTCCTCGTGAGATGTTATGTGGAGGTGATAACTCCACATTCCTTGAAAAGCTATTTGGGGTAGGCATGTCGATGGTAGCGTGTCCTTTGTGTGGCGTGCTACTCAAGGAAATATTCTCGCGATTGATAATAATTGTATGTGCAAGTGGAATGCCGGGTTGGTGGCACACTAACATATCTACTGTCTCGTTTTCTTAATGATCTCGTGGTTTAGGGTGGTTTGAACTTTTCCGGAGTGCATGGTTGAGCTTCTTCACAGTTGGCGAGGAGCTAAAGCAGGAAATAAGAGACGTGATTTCAGGATTTGATTCGTCTTTGTTTGATATGGCTTATTTGGTGGGAGAGGATGGCACTTTGATGACTTGGAAAGCCCTTTGTGCGTTAAGCGCTATGTTTTTTGTAGTCTCTATTAGAGGGGATTCAAGGGAGAGTAATCCTACCCATAACCAATTTTCTTGGAATGATAGAGCTTTTTGTTCACAGGAAGTGTGTAGGGCCCATCTGCTTGTGGGCATTTTTGTTGCCTCTCCTTCCATATCCTCTTGTGTGCTAGTGGTATGCGGTAACTACTTACCAATTTAAGATTTGACCATGTACTGAATGGTCAAAAACTAAGAAAATCTCTCCTGCTAATAATTTGGGGGGGGGGGGGGGGGGGGGGGGGGGGGGGGGGGTGAAGTAGGGGTTCAGTGGCATCATAGGTGGCCCACTCTTATGTCACCATTGCCTTATATTGTAGGAATTCAGATGTTATCATGATTACCCCAAACCAAGTATTTGTGGCTGCAAGTTCAGAAAGCATGAAAGAACTGCTTGTTGATTGACCAAGAAAGTTAGTTGGCTCCGTTACAAATAGAAGTCAGGTCTTTAGGTAGGAAACTGTAACCTGTGGAGTTTAGTATATAAACTGTGGCCAACTAAGGATTAATGTGCACAGCTGATGGTTTAGATTAATGCATTCACACTGATCAAAAAAGATTTAAATTAATGCATCCATGCTGCAACATTGTTATTGATTCTCCTTTCTGATGCATATGTCTGAATGGCCGTTGATTCTAATTCTCCCTTTGTTTCTAAAACTTCTGAATTTTCTAGGTGAAGGAGTATGTTTCAACACGTGTTGGTCTGAAGCGAGTATGCCTTCTGATTGATACAAAATGGGGTATGAAGCCAAGGGACTATGAGCTGATTGACTTGATGGAAAGGTATGCATACATATGCTTGTTGGTTGTCACTCTTGGTTCATCGGGTTAGATTGCCATACATGACCTCTAAATGGATTTCAGTCACCAAGCATGAATAAGTTACAAAAGCAACTGGTGCAGTTATTGTTAGACAATGGTAGTATGAGCTTGCATACTTTATCGCTTTTGCTATGTATGTCTGTCATAAACTATTATTTCAGAGTTTAATTGGTGTGCTTTGCTCCTTGACTCGCATCCTTGGCAAGTTTTCGTATGTGCTGTACAGTTCGAAATGAATTTCACGACCTTGATCCCGAATACTGTTGCGTCATATTTTTGTGCTGCTTAGTGCTCTCTCTCTCTCTCTCTCTCTCTCTCTCTCTCTCTCTCTCTCTCTCTCTCTCTCACACACACACACACACACAGACATTGTGTCTCAGGCCCCTTTTTGTTCTATTTGTGGTGGGGAATTTGATCAGTTCAAGATTTCTTTTTGTTTTAGTTGATACTTAGCATGTGATGCCGTTATGAATATCGCAGGTCTCAAACTAAATACCAGATTGTACTAACCAAGACAGATTTGGTTTTTCCAATTGATGTGGCACGCCGTGCAATGCAAATCGAAGAGGTATTTTTGTTTAAATAGAGTGGCATAGTGCAAGATATTAGCCTCCTCGCTTGTGCAAATGAAAACTAATGTATACATTTAATTGCAGAGCCTCAAGGCACATAAGTCTGCAGTTACCCCTCTGGTATGGAGGAAATTCTGTAGGACTTCAGTATTTTAGGTCAACTAATCTTGGGAGAAAGCTGAGAGTTCCACTTTGTTTCTTATTTCAGATGATGGCAAGCTCGAAGACTGGAGCTGGTATCCGAACTTTAAGAACAGTGCTAGCTAAGATTGCTCGCTTTGCGAAACTCTAAAAGGTACCATAGTTACCCTTCTCTTTGTAATTGTTCTCTTTAAATAAAAATTCTTGTGCTTTTTTTGTTAGTATTTTTTGGGTTCAACCATGGAAGAAGCATTTTTACCTATCAACCTCTTAATGTTGAGATGAATGAAACTTCAACACCCGACCTATATCGGTGAACCTGTTCATCGTATGTAGGTTTTAGGTCCAGTCTTCCTGATGATAGTAACCAACTCTAACTGCTGCTTTTGGTTCTTTGCACAATCTACAGATCCATATTTTGTGTTTTAGTACGTTTCAGCAGCTAACAAAAATGCCTTTGTAGATGTAGGGAGAGGTGAAGTGTTTTTGAACGAGCCACATACAATATCTTACCCTCGGTGTCTCTGACACTGTAAGTTCTCGAATCCTATTGTTTACCCTCCTCCTCTGTTGCAGCCTATTGCCTTTGGGTCTATAATGTTGTATATTTCTTTTTGCAGATTTTTGGCCGAAATCTGAACGAGTGATACACTTGCGGATTTCATTTCGCTAGACATTATTTGCCGAGCTCAACAGCTATACGCAGCCCCGCAACAACAGCGCAAAACGAGCCGCCATATTGCCCAGGCTGAAATTGAGAGGCTTTATGTATCAAAAAATCATTCAACAGAGTGCACAGGAAGATTCTCAGAGGCAAACAAAGTTTTTCCTTTGTTATGTAACACATGCTACAATGCATTGAAAAACTATTCCGCGTTTCAGGAGCATTGCTCCACCTCTCATAAAAAAAAAAAAATGTGTAGGTTCTACCACCAAGTGTAGTGCTATTGTAGCACTGAAATAATCTGTGCTGACATTATTTGTATCCTGTGTCCAAGCTTTTAGTCTGATTTATGAACATGTGGCAATTGTCATCTCGTATGCTTGTTTTTTGGCTTGAAAGCAGGTTGTGGTTCACGCCATTTCAGAATTTGGTCGGATATTTTTTGATTATTTTTGTCTTTATTTAATTTTTTTGTGTATTTTAGTTTTGTGTTTTTTTTAAGAGAAATTATAAAAAAATATGATCCAAATTTTTGAAAAGTTTTGAATAGACGAATAAACATTTGTCTATTTTAAATTATTTTTGTTTTTAGTAAATTTGTTTTGACTTTTGTACATAATTTCTGATTTTTTAATTTTTCAAGTCAAAATGAATCAATAATTTACAAAAATTTGACGTAAAATTAACAAGTGTAGAAAAGTTAAGATAAAAATATTATAATAAATTAGTTAGGTCAATGAATGTATTTGGTTCATTAATTTTGCATTAATTTTTTGTGAATTATTTGTTTGTTTTGAAGAGAACTTTCATAAAATAAGAAAAATATGAAACACAAATTTTGAAAAAGTTAAAAAAAGACAAAATATTCAAAAACGATGGCCTGTTATGAATTGTTTTTGTTTTCATTGAACATTTTAAAACTTTTTTTTCATAATTTTTTTGTATTTTTAAATTTTTCTTATCAAGATAAATTAATAATTTATAAAAAATAATGAATGCATGTTTTTTTAGAATAAAAATTAGAAAATATAATACTGAGAAAAATTAAAAAATATAATATTGAGGCTAAATTGGTAATAAAATTTCCTCAAATTGATAGATAGAATAAACGCGATCTCCATTATTAACCAATTGAAATCGTAACAAGTGGATAAAGTTTAGATGAGGATAAAACTAATTAAAAATGCATTATGGTAGAAGACCTTTGTGATTATGGAATCCAACTCATCTAATCCACTGTAACTTAATTATTTGGAGAATAATGTTAATATGAAATAAGACAAATAAATCTTTTATTGTCCAATAACACAATTCACGTGTCCTATTGCTTATCGTGGTGAATTACAATAATGTGCTTTGTCTTGTTTCATTTATTTATTTAATTTACCACACAATTTCTTACATTTTCGTTCTACATCCCACTTTCACATTTACGTCACACTCCACATATCCAATCCCTAATTTTAATAAAAGGCTTTCTCACAATTTTCTTGGGGGTTGACACTTGTAATTTTCCAGCGCAAACCTTCACCTTTGAAGATGTTGTAATTTCCTAGCGCAAGCCTTCACCTTTGAAGATGGTGTCTTCAACGTCCGAGAACGGGTTCTATAGCAGAGCCGATTAAGAATTCTATGGAAGGTCGGTGGTGAGGTGGGACCTCCAAGTGAAGGAAGGAAGGTGCAAAGTCGTGCACATGTTGTGTGACCCGTTGGTCCTAAGCAATGTTATAGAGAACACAAAATCTTTCCTTTTCAATCATCTTTCTTAATAAATTTAGTATTTTGATTCATGCAGCCGTTCTATCCTGCACTGTTGTTTTCACTCCCCATTATAGACAAGACGTGTTTTCTATATCTCAAGAATAAATTAAAGGAACTACGACGAGTTCAAAGATGCAATAATTGTTCAACAAAAGTGGGGCAATTTTGACTTTTTGGATTCGGAGCAAGCAATTTTAGGAAAAATAAACAATCACATCTAATAGCATATGATATTTGTACATAAAATCAAGCCCTTGTCAATGGATAATGTCAGGATTGCTTCCATTCAAAGTGGAATAAAAATTAGAAACCATTAATATCCAACTTGTCCACTTTAAGAATGTAATCCAAGGATTATAATTAACGGAAACCTTAACTAAATTAACATCCATTAGTGGCGGCGGCGGCAAGTAATTTTCCTCCCCTGTGTAATAGTCAGACCCCATTTTTGCTAATGTAATGGAGACGATAATGGCATTCCTACCAAAACCAAAAACCGCGTTGACTATTTTCACGTAACAATTCAACCACCCACCCAATACATCCTTTTCTTCATTCTTCACCAAATCAAAACCTAATTCTCTCTCTCATTCTGTCTCTCTCTCTCTAGAAGAAAGAAAGAGAGAGACCATGTGCCCGCTAAGACTGATTCTGATCTTCCTCTCGGCTACGCTGGCCGGTTTTTTCGTTCTGAGAAACTTGAAATCTCAGCCCCAAATTCTCGAAGATCATCCCGAAGATTCTGTCAATGCTGCTTCTGAATCTTCCGCAAAAGCCGATTCTGTCAATCGATCTTCCAAGGTATCAATTTCCATCCTTGTCATTGATTCTAGGGTTTCTTTTCCCGTTGTTTTTGAATTATTTGAATTGGTTCCAGCATTGATTGTTCTTATTCTTTTTATTGTATTTCAGGTATTGGGGGTGATGAGGACGGGGTTCTGGACCTGCGTGGATATGGCGAGCGGTCGCTATCTGTGGAGGAATTTGGTGTCTGACCACTCTTCATCTTCCAAGCGCTCCACCTGATGTGCTAGACCACTCTTCTTGATGTGTTTTCTCTTGCTACCTTTGTTTCTTATATACCCTTGAGTTTACACGTTTACGTTTGATTTCACCTATATTTTACAATGATCCGACTCTTGATCGCCTCTTTGCTAGCTCTCTCAACAGAAATTCTTGTAGATTTTATGTACGTAAAAGGCATGCCTTTTCTTGCAATGTATATCTGATTTCCTTCAAGTGTTTGTTATGGTTCCTATTTGTTTGTGCTGCTTGTACTTGAATTTGAAAGGCATATCTTAAGAATTATACCCTATTGTGTTACATATGCTTGTATCTGTCCTTTGAAAGCCTTTTCTTGCACAAGTTGTGAGGGTCGAAGGCGATTGGCCGTAGTTTTGGAGGTTTTTATTGTCTTATGAGAGTAGGGTCTGTAACTGAGGGTGCAGTAAAAGAGAGTCTGCGTGAGAGATCTGAGCAATGTGGTCGGAGGCACACTGCCACCCTTGTGTATCTAGTGTTGTCTTTTGTTCTTTGTGGTTGGTTTGTCTCCTTTTTTTTTAATTGTTGTGCATGGATCGAAATCATCTTGTTGCGTAACGATATGGTTATGGGCTTGTGAAGGAAAAGGTTGAAGCATATCTCTCCCAGCTAAACTCGTGTGGCCACCAGTGTAACACAGTTGAATATCCTCTCTTTTTGTTCCTTAACAGGCAGTGTGTGCTTGCATTATGATCAGGTCCTATCAGTGACTATCTCACTTGATATTGACCATTTTGCCTTCTAACTTTCTTCACGTAGCTTTCTTCACGTAGAAGCTTTCTCATGCTTTGTCTTCTTGATAGATATTATAACAAGCTGCACGGGTGTTTTCGGTGAAAATATTATTTCTTTGTGTCTTTTGAGCTTCAGATGGCTTTTTACAGTTATTTGCAGACACAATCAGGTACTGGTATGGATGTTTTTACGTATCGCAACAGAAGACTTTCTTTGTTAGCACGACTTTATTCCACTGGTTGCAAATCTTAGACTTAGAGGGATCTCCATTCCATTACCATGTTATAAGGTTGTCATATGCGGCATTTTTGGTGCTCTGCAGTCCTGAATTCCTCTCCTTGTTAGTTTTCATTCAAATTGTGCAAAAGAGCCTCAATCTTTTGCCTACACAACCAAAGCAGAGGATGGATGGAGGATGTAGGTGATGAGGTAGAAGTAAACTACTTACGTATTGATGACAATTTCTATGATTTATAGGAGGAATTTTGAGAACGGGTGATTGTAATTGGAATTTATGTCGGCTTGTGTATGAAGCGAGCACTCAAATATATAAGGGATTGATTGGAGTCTTCAACAGATGACCTGTCTCTTTGAATGACTTGACTTGGTTATGGACAATTCTTCGGACTATTAAATACATTGTGAATTTGTATGACTTTTCTCTATAGGTTCATCGGTGTTCCTCACGAAAAAGGCACATTCATGCTTATGACTACATACATTAGTTGTTTCGTAAGGCTATTGGTACCTTGTTCTTGAATGGATGAGATTGTGTTTGAATAGGTGATTGTTGGACTCACATTTTTCTTGTTACTGACTTCATTTCTTTGTAGTGACTTGATTCATAAATCTTGCTACTTTGCTGAAACTTGAGAACTTATTGAAAGTTGCTTGAGGCTCCAAATTCTGTTTCCAGATTAGCACCGTGTAATGTCATGTGTCAACTGCCTGGAAAGTGATAAACGGAATGGGAGAGCCAGCTATGTGCACAATTGAACGTGCGGTGCGCATAACGACTTCGTTTTGGTGCACATCAAGGCCTAGTTTGTCCTATTGCCGTACTTGTGTAGTATCCATTTACTCCACGTCGAACTTCTCAAACCGATTTGGATTAAACTGGTTATCTCAATCTTTTACATAGTATGTGTACTTGGTTTGAAAATGGATGATGGTCAAATCCTGGGTATGCAGAGTGGAGCTCTGGATTCGATAGATGGGGGAGAAGTCCCAGGGAGAACATTTGACAATTCAGCCATTTATTTTCACGGTGGAGCAACGGGTCGGTCCCCTACCACGACCCGCCCCACTAAGTTATTTCTCCCCCTTACAGGATCCAAATTTATGCGTCAGGGTCCCTACCCAACCTGCTTGAGTTATTTCCCTCACATACCTGACCCAAACTTCCATCTGGGTTTGTTCTGTGCATTTGCATACCCGATCCTACGCTACTACAGTAGGGAAACACTGATTTTGTTTTGTGTGGACCAATCTAGTAGGCAAACACTATAAGTTCTTACTATTTAGAAGAAGCTAATTTTGCAATATATTATACATGCACCCTGCCTCGGTCATACTGAAAAGAAAAAAATCTAGAAACACAATTTTCAATATACTGATGTGGACAAAACTGTGTTCGGAACCGTTTGATTCACGTGAATTCTATGTTATTTGAAAAGCTCCACGTGCATCAGACGATTCTCAACACTTCTGTGTTTTGATATGTGTATGGTGGTTTTGTTCTTAGACTCATACTAAAAATAGTCGGGTTAGGTGCTGATTAGTTCTCTCCAAAGCCTAAACTCTAAGGATTAGGTAGACTTGAGACTCGTCAGGTATAAGTTACTGTCACAAGTGTTTTGATGATGATTTGAAATGAATTTCACAAATTCATATCAGGTTTTAAAAGATTGTTAGAAATTCTTTTGTTTATTGAAAATTCATATATATAAGTTTTTCTTTTAAATAAGTAAAGTTGATTATCTCTATTGAAAGTCTTTCTGGAATTGTTCATGGATACCTTTGAAAACTGAAAATAGTCGGTTTATTTTTATATTATCTAGTATAGGTGGATAAGAAAATTACATATTGAAGCTTGAAACAAAAGCTAAACAATTGAGAAATTTGTGCAAAATTTCATCTAAATTTTAAAATAGAAACCAGCAAATAATTCCTTAAACGGTACATGAGTCCCACCAAATGCAATACAGGATTGTAGGGCATCTAAATAAGATCCTCAGGGGTAATAAGTGTATTTATGAGAACCTCAGGGGTGAGGTGTCAGCATTTGTAAAGAAACCTCAGGGGAGGTCAGTGCATTTTACCCATAATTCGTTTGGTAGACTTTCAGCCAAGACAACACTCGTATTTCCTCGGCGTCAGTCTCCAGTTCGGATAATCCGTTCCCAAATGAAATCTGCACCGTTCCTTACTTTAAAACCTTTTGCTACAACGGTCGAATTTATCTCCGACGAAAGAAAATAGATCACCACAGAGAGAGAGAGAGAGAGAGAGAGAGAGAGAGAGGAGAGATAGAGATGGGAAAAAGGAAGTCGAGATCAAGGATCTCCGCAGATATATTGGAAAAGAACTCGCGATCTGCGATCTCCGAAACCCTAATTTCGTGTAAAGGACGACGGGGGGAAGAAGATAACGGAACAGTTCCGAAAGAAGGAAACAGTGGGTTCTTCGCTTGCTACCTGCTCACCTCCCTCAGCCCCAGGCACAAAGGTCGTACCTACATCGGGTTCGTTCTCTTTTTCTAATTTGCAGTTGGTATTCTATTTCACCTTTTTACATCTTTAGCTTTGAGGAAAACATATATATACCCTGACCGACACAGGGTATGCACAGAGGTATATGTCCACGTTTGTAATTGTGGTTCCCTTCACTTTGCCTGTGCTTGCTGTGATTTCATCATTGCCTACATATTTGGATGCTCTTGATCTTGAGGGAAAAGGAAATTTTGATTACTAGAAGTAAAATACCGAGTGATTTAATTGCTAAAGTTTTGGATTAACTAACGAATCTTGTTCATGAAATACTTTTTAAGGAAATTATATTTATGGACGGCGTATTCTTTCTTAATTAATGGAGGCTGGGACCTTAGACTTTCACCAGGGAGGGTGGAGATCAGATTCCTCCTCTCTATCTTGATGAAAGTATGGTTTCGTATTCCAATAGGTTCAAAACGTAGGCATTATGAGGATCTGAACTTGTGTCCGTTTCCCCTCAAGATTTCTGCAGCTCAAACGTAGCTTATGGCAAATAAGATTTCTTGGTTGTTCATGTCTACTTTAGACCTCGAATTCTTAAGCTTAATGATATTGTTTATCTTTTGTATTGATTTGTTTTTTGCCTATTTGGTAGATTTACGGTGAATCCAAGGCGTAGAATTAGACAGCATAATGGGGAAATTGGGAGTGGTGCATCGAGGACCAAGTCAGCGCGTCCTTGGGAGATGGTTTTCTGCATCTACGGTTTCCCTACCCATGTCTCTGCTCTTCAGGTAAACATTATCATTGATCTTCTCTTTGACTTCTTATTTGGAACTGTTGGATAGCTGTTAGCAGTTGGTATGGCTTATTGTACAGAATAACAATCACACGGAGATTACTTACTGATGAACTCAATCATAGGCTTCTGTTTGTTTTTCCATCAAACTAGGAGATGATTGAAAGTTCCTCCTGGGACTACTTTTTAGTTCTAGTTGCCCTCTGTCAACTACCTGATGTCTTCATTGGTAATGCGGAAAACTCATAACAGGTATCAAACAGGCCGTTCTGGGTGTCCTTAATCTGCTGGCAAGACTTTGCCCTGCTATTGGAAGGTTGGCAGTGATTTCCATTTGACATATTCACATGGGTATCACTCAAAACTCCTGGAGTCAGCAAAACTATAGTTATAGAAAGTAATGGTTTTGGGTAGAATTCATCCATTTTTGATAACTCATGCATATGATCTATACAAAATGGGGCCATCTTCTTCATGGTATAGCAGTATATGAAACAACATATTGATGGAGGCGAGGCAGTCTGTGCACGAGTGCTTGGTCTGTAGTTTGGCTTTTCTCCTATTCTGTATACACCTATTTTGTTTTTTGTTTTTTGCTTACCTCTAGTTACTAATATCTCTGTTTCCCTATAAAAAGCTCCTTGATGATTCTTTCCTCAGTGTACAGAATGTGCAATTTCATTAGTGAATATATTATTTTTTAAAACTTTGGTGCGATTAAGGAATTTTATTTCAACTTTGCCTCTGGTTCAAGTTGGATTGAGTTAGAACCTTCATTTCTCATTGAAGGCTTATGATGATCTAGGCCCTGCTCCTTTGCAAAGCTGGGGATTCAAATCTATTTGTCGTCTTACAATAAAATCAATAAGGTTTCTTCTCAAATTTGCAGTTTGAATGGGCATGGCAGCACCCAAGAGAATCACTTGCTGTGAGAGACGCATCAGCAGCTTTTAAATCCCTCACCGGTCTAGCCAATAAGATCAAACTTGCCTACACCATGCTCACCCTTCCGGCCTGGGAGAAGTAAGATATTGTTTCTCATTACCAACGGTTTCGCTTTAACTTGTTGCTCTGTGCTGACCTCTTTTCTGTTTGATGTAGCCTGAACCTTACAGTTAACTTTTTCTCGACAAAGTACACAAAGCATTATGCCGGTTGCCCTAGCCTACCAAAGCAAATGAGTGTTCAAGTTTGTTCCATGGATGAGCTTCCTTGCCATGCAGGAACTGGTCCAAGTAATATATATGAAGATGACGAAAAGTGCAAAAATATGAATAATGTCTATGCATCTCTAAGAGAAGAATCGACTGCTGCAGATAATTGGAGGATTAATGAAGAGACTTGTAACCATAATGGTGAAGGGATAGAAAAGGACATCCTCGCTAGACAGTCAGGGGACTTCCTTAGTTCAACTGGAGAAGATACACAATATGCATTTTTTACTGCCGCATTTCCACTGGAAGAGTCATCTACAGTTACTACTAATACATGTAGTGCATTAGGAGGAAGCAAAAATAAAGAGGTGTTTGCACCAATTGAAGAGAATAATGGGGTTGAATTTGATCAGCCGTTGAGTTCTCTTGATTATAATGAATCTTCAATTTTGACCAAAGTTTTCCCGTGTGAAGTTGAGGTCATAGACTTGTTATCCCCCTCGCCCGATGTTAGAATCAGGTTTAGTAGCAAAACGAGAAAAAGTTCGGATGTGGCTCCTGAAACAATTGACCTAACAAAATCACCAATTTATGTTTAAATTTAGAGTTATTGGACATGCAACCTTGGTTGCTGAAAATCGAGAAATAAAGAGAGGCTAATACTGCAGTTCTGTAATAAGTCTTGGATGCTTTGCTATTTAAGATAGTTTTTTTACGTGAATTTGTGATGTTTACATCCTCATCAACGTATCTGAAGACGTGTTTTTCTCTTCATGCATTTAGTTGATCAATGTAAGGTTTGGCTAAGGAAAAAAAAATGATGCAGAAATTCAGTATTTTCTTCAATATTGATTACCTTATTTTTACAGACTGCTTAGTTATGGTTGGTGGGTGAGTTCATAGGTCCCGGACTTTCAGTGGGAGAGAGGATCCCTTTATGCATTGACCCTTCATGTGACCCAACAGATAATCTACCACGATCTCATTTGATAATCCAAGTCATTCATCCCCCGATGTATAAACCATTCCTACAAAAGCAAGTTGATGGAGATCGGTAAAGGTTTGGTCCACTTGTATTGGTCTTAAAAGCAATAATCCTACATTACTTTTAAGACAACTGGCTCGTTTCAAATGGATTTCAATGTGTGATGTACCTGATTTTTCATATTGAGACCTCGCAAAATAATGACTCGGATTATTAAGTGAGACCCCAATCAATTCTATCTTGTGTCGCATCAGGGTCACATGAGAAAGTGCTGTGTGATCTTGATTGTCAGTAACATAGACAAATTGTGGTACCACCGACAAACTTCCAACTTTTTTCCCTGATAGTTAAGAAAGCTTAAAACTAGGTAAGCCAACAAACTCTTCAAGGTTTGTACATTCATGAACAAGGATTGTCCATAGAAAAAACAAAAATGATGCAGAAATTCAGTACTTTCTTCAATATTGATTACCTTAGCTTTACAGACTGCTTGCTAAGTTACAGACTCCACATGTGACAATATAATTTACCACGATCTTAATCCGAGTCATTCATGTTGTAGCCCTCGATGTATAAACTATTCCTACAAAAGAAAGTAGATGGAGATCAGTAAAGGTTTCGTCCACTCATCTTAGTCTTAAAAGCAATAATCGTACATTGCTCTTAAAGACAAATGGCTCGTTTTCAATAGATTTCGATGTGTGATGAACGTGATTTTTTCATAGTGAGACCTTACAAAATAACAACTCAAATTATTAAACGAGATTCTAATCAATTTTATTTTGCCTCACATCAGGGTCACGGGAGAAAGTGTTACGGCAGTGGATCTTGATTGACAGCAATATAGACAGATTGTGGTACCACCAACAAACTTCCAACTTTTTTCTCTGATAGCTAAGAAAGCTTTAAACTAGTTAAGGCAACAAACTCTTCAAGGTATGTACATTCAATAACAAGGATTGTCCATCAAAATCAAATGAAAATGCACAGCTGATTACAGCACAAAGTTTGGAAAGCAAATACAATAGGACTCAACATACAATGGTCAAGATTTACAGTAAGTGTACTTTGGGAAAAGATGATACAACCTAAAAAACAACATATTATACAACCTAAAGAACAAGATATGGTACAAACTTTAGCTAGTAGAGAAAATTGGCAAGGAATCATGATCAAGGTAACTTATCATGCACCTTATCCAGATGTATTCGTTGTTGGGGTTGCGGTTGCTGCTCCGTGAGCGGTTCTGGTGGCGGATGGAGTTCCAGTGGTGGCTGCAGCGGGTCACTCTGCCATGCCCAAACAATGTCTTCTAGAGCAGGTCTCATGCCATCTTCTAGAAGCTTCTTATATTCAAGCGTATCTCCGCTAGATTTCTTCACCTCCACTAAATGAAAAGATGGAGTGACTTCAAATATCTCTGCATCAATTGACAAGATCCCCTTTCTACCTTCCTTCACCCCCTCGAATTTCAACAATCCTTTATCCGCTTTCCTCACCCTTAGCCTCAACCGCTTTGCAATTTCTTGTAGCTTGGATATGATGACCTGTGCAGGTTTCCTTGAAGTAAATCTTGCTTCTCTTTTTAGATGAGTATCCTCAAACAATCTGGATAAATCGAATCCGGAAGAAAAGGAGATAATGTCAAAAGCATTCAAGTTTGAAGGTCTCACTAGTTCTTGCATAATACTGGACTCTGAGAGTCCAGAAGTTGATTCTGCACTCGTAGAAGCTGTCTCCGTGTTTTTCGCATCTTCTATTTTTGTTTCTTTGGCTCTCAATCCCCTTTTGAACCAAGGATTTTCCTTAATTCTGGCAATGGAAATTCTGCTATGAGGTTGTGGATCTAATATCCTTGACAATAGCTTCCGTACCTCTAGAGGAAATGAAGAAGGGCATTTATATTCGGCTTTTCCAATCTTCCTATACATCTCCATCAAGTTTGAATCCTGAAATGGCAGATAACCTGCCAAAAGAACGAAAAGAATCACACCACATGACCAAGTATCAGCTTTCGCCCCATCGTAACCTCTCCTGTTAATCACCTCAGGAGCAACGTAGGCGGGGGTTCCACAAGTGGTGTGAAGAAGCCCATCTTGTCGTTTCGACTCTGCAAATGCGCTTAACCCAAAATCTGAAACCTTGAGATTCTCATTCTCATCTAGCAGCAGATTCTCAGGTTTCAAATCCCTGTGATAGACACCCCTACTGTGGCAGAAATCAACCGCATTGATCAACTGTTGGAAATACCTTCGCGCAACATCCTCCTTCATCCTTCCTTTCACCACCTTGTTAAAAAGCTCACCTCCTTTAGCATATTCCATGACGAAATATATCTTGGTTTTGGTGGCCATGACTTCATAAAACTGCAAGATATAAGGGTGTCGTACCAGTCTCATAACGGATATTTCTCGTTTAATCTGATCAATGAGCCCAACCCGCAAAATTTTCTCCTTGTCTATCATTTTAATGGCCACGCTTTGGCCAGTTCTGAGACTTCTCGCGTAGTAAACCTTAGCAAAGGTTCCCTGGCCTAGTAATCTCCCTAATTCATATCTTTCCATCAACACACTCCCGTTTTTATCCATTCCACAGCTAAATGTACGGTATATATGATAATACACTACTCACTGTCGCTCTCCTGTTAATATGATGTCTGAAAAGCTACCATGCAGGCGCCCACGGGAAATTTTGAAATTTGGTACAAGTAATCTTGAGTGATTCAAATACCCGGTCTCATCAAAGATGAAGAAAAGCGGCCTTTCCAAGGCGAGAATTTCATGGAGTTCAGAGAATGGGTTCTGAAAGCTCAAGCACATCTTTCAGCATTCCCTGGTTTCTCTCATTCAAAGACAAACTAGAAAATGCTGGAAAAATTTCTGATGCAACTGAGGAGCCCTTATGAAGAATATCAAAGAGAGAAATATGAGGAATTAACTTCAACAGCAAATGCGAGATTTAGACCTGAACAGAACGAAAGAAATGTAGGTGTTGATGTTAGCAATAAAACAATAACATGCAAAAGAAAGGTAGACGTTTATGTTAGCAATTGAACAATAACATGCAAAATAAACACGGAGATTCAAAATAAAAGCTGACTGCATTCTCACAAGAACAAAAACTTTTGGAGCAGTTTTCAAATTCCAATACTCTTTGCTGAGCCGCAGAATATTTCTGAAAGTTGATGCATACACAACATCATGGTTTTAAGAAAATATTTGAATGCAATGACTGCCGAGCAGCAGAAATATTTCAGCATGTTGATGCATAATAAATGTCATCATTACTTCAGTTTTTCAGCAAACAAACTATACCAGAAACCTCATAAGAAATAATCCCCATAACCTAGTCTCCTGTAACTAATTCTTCTAACCATGAGATGTAGATCTAGTGAAGAAGCTATTTTGAGGCGATTTTGCATCTTCAAATGTCAACCAAAAATACCTAACATGCACAAAAGAAGGAAAAATAAATTAGCCAAGCCTGATTCGCCCCATCACAGGGAAGGTGGAAAGCAGCATAAAACCTTAGATTAATTTTTCAAGCTTCAAATCAATCCTTCCCACTTTGCTAGACACAATGGAAGAAAAGCCATATGTTCCTGATATCGAACTGCAAATTTTCTTACGATTACACCTTCAAAACCCAGAATTCCATTGACTAAAACAATAGGGAAACAGATGAGTTCTGGTTCCGAATACCCAAATCCATCAACAGCAATAAGAATAAATAAAATATGTGAAAACCATGCAACAACCCTAGTTAGACCCGCTCACATACAAATCGACGACAATCAGAAGAACACCCAGTTTCTCAAAGACATCAATAGCAGCAAAAAGCAACGAGAATCAGATAGTAATTACAATTCAAATTAAGGAACAGGACCAGAATTACCTTTTTTGGGCTATTTACAAGCTGAGAAACGTCCTAGAGAGAGAGAGAGAGAAAGAGAGGGGGCCTCTTTTGGGCTATTTACAAGCTGAGAAACGTCTTAGAGAGAGAGAGAGAGATAGAGAGAGAACAAATTTGTATCTTTACAGATAACCCTTTGATTAATCTCCGCTGGATCTGCATATATTTGTTGTATGAGTCCACGGGAAGGAAGGAGACGAGAAAATACAACGAGAAGTGGTTGGGCGTCGTATAAGTATGTAACGTATGTGATTGCGTGTAAACAGTGGCTAGGAAGATGTCGAAGGAATCAAAGCAGAGCGAGACTTCGTCACAATCAGGCAGCCCGGATCTCTCGAATATCCTTCTTTCATTTCGTGGTTTTTTTTTTTTTTTTCCCGATTTCTTTCACGGATTCCTAGAAGCGTGCTCCCCAAACTCGGGGAGTGAGTGGCGGAACAAGTTATCACGTGCGGAGTGTGGATCGAATGAACATCGTTTTTCTAGATATTTTAAGAGAAAATTATACTTCTAAAGGAAACCTACTATACAATTTAATAAAAAATCATCTAATTTGATCAAAATGATCATAACTAATATAAAATTTTTCTTTAATAATATGTAACTATTTTGGTGCGTATTATACACACTTATTGTAAGTAAACCAAAATTAAGTTTGAATCACAAGGACAAATATTTCATTCGATAATCTTCAATCAATTACTTGTATAGAGATTTTCTCACAATTAGACATCTCTTTACTCATCGGTAATACAAATCACTTGTTTCGACAAAGCTCTAGTCTTATTTGTGCACGACTTACGGTTGATGGGTATGGGGATAGGTTCCTGTCTATTTAAACTTTTTTTTTAAAAAGAATTCCTCCTCCTTCCACTTCTGCGAATCTTATGTTTTATGAGTTTTGTTTTTTTTTTCATCGTCGCTTAGCTTTTACTTCTCTTCACCGAGATCAAGAACCGTACAGGATACAACTTAAGAAAAAAGTCCTAACAAATGAATCAAAAGAATACGTAATAAGCAAACAACGAAAAGAATAGTAATAAATGAACCATAACATTCACAACTGGTCATAAAATTTGTACCTTACTCATGATTATGGTATAACTTCACTTGTTTACGGTAAATAATTGCTCGTAATTACATAAAAAAATAATGCATAATATGAATAAAAAATATGCATAGCATTACTGCGGTATACACCGTAACTTTATACCCTGCAAAGTTTTAAGATAAACTTTACTTTAACCATTTATGATTCGTGAAACAAATTGCATAATTTTAATTTCCGTCCAAATTGACATCTTTGGTACAATACTTTTTTGGCGTAACAAAAGTTTAAACAGACTGATGATATATTATTATAAACTTATTGAGTCGTATTTATTCTTGGGAGAAACATAGCTTATGCAAATAAATATTAACTTATTATTAATTTAATATTTTGTATGAATAATATAAACATCGAAACTTACGCATCACGAGATAATGCTACTTTTGGTATGACATCCATAGAGAAACAAATGTCAAGAGAAAAGCCAATATGTCATCACGAGATAATATGCTACTCTTGTTAGTTGAAAGCATCACCACCACACGTTTTTTTAATATTTCAAGCCAATTTATACGCATCTCGATTAATCTATAAAGATTAATTTTATCATGTATTAGCGGAAGTCTATTTAAAATCAAAACTTTTGTATTATTCGAGAAATTTCGAATTTAAAATCAAAAAATAAATATACCTATAAATTTCAAGTCTTGAATATGGAACATTCTATTAAGATTATAACATGTGGATGGAGAGATTTTAAATCTATGAACCACGTATAATTGAGTGGTCTGAGGGGTGGATGCACGACAAGTTTGGACACATGCACAAGGTGAGTTTGACTAATATATATAATATATTTTTTCAAACTACCAATGTTAAAATTGACGGGATGATTAATTATTATTTTTTTATTAAAAGAACAAGAATAAGTGCTTAGTGTACATTCGTCTTAGAGAGGTTATTAATGGGATTTTCATCCATTACGAAATATTTAACTACAAATACTTGTTTAGATAAAGATTGTTATTACGTGATTATAATTATGCACTTTGTCAATTAAAAGCATCCCCAAAGAGTTGGAATGGTGTCTGGTGCCACTCTCAATTAAAAAAAAAAACATTCTTATTTTCTTAACAATATTTTTTGTTAAGACAAGTTATTTACTGCTCCTAAAATATCATCATATGTTTTTCAAGTCTTATCGCTACCACACATTTATATGGAACTTATTCTCATATAATACGTGGTGGAAAAAGATATGGGCGCCACGATTTGGGGACTATAAAGTTGAGAATGATTTTTCTTTGTTTAAGTTAATTAAAATATCATGAATATGAGAGAAAAAAGAGTGTGTGTTTCAGACAAAATACGAATCACGAATGAATAGCAAAAAATAAAGACTTACTTTAACAATGCGTCAATGCCCCTAAATTTATTTTTTGAATCCGCCACTTGATTGTTAATTGAATGATAGTAGTTCAAACCCTACTTGGGGAGATTTAAGGGGGTGTTTGGGAGACACATTTTTGCATTTGTTCATTTTTATTTTTGAATTTTGACTGTTTGGGAGTTACATTCTGAAAATGAGTTTTGTATTCTCTATTTTGAATTTTAAGAGTAAAAACTCAAAAGAAGGTCTAAAATTTCTTTTTGTATTTTCATTTTCATTTTTTATTTTATTACTTTTACAAAATACATTTTGCATATTTTTTCAAATATTCTTTTCAAATTTAAAACTCATCCTAACCATAATCTAAAATGCTAAAAAACCACAAAACTAAAAATGAAAAGCGAAAAATAGGCTCCCAAACACCTCTTAATGCATTATGAATTCCTTAATTTAGAATGGAAGAGCTTGTTTTGATTGTTAAGAGTCATAACTCCTCTGTTTTTGCTTTTGGTCTCCATTCCGATGAAGATTTTCCTACCAAATTCAATTAAAGATTTTTATGGTGATGTACGTAGACCGTCGTGCTGATGCAATAACCATGATGATATAATGCGTGTAAATTCTACAGTTATGCCAAACGTGCCGTTGAACAATCCAACAGCGTACGTATGACCAAAAAGTCAACTCGTTATTTGTTTTCTTGGACGTAAAGTTACCACAGTTGGCCATTGGCGTGCACAGACATTGTAATTCAGTTGACAAATTGTTCCCTCAAACCGAGACTTTTACATGTATTCAATTCCGAGATCACTACCATCACTTGCTTCTGATTACCTAACGGTCATATTATCGACCAACAATCTGTTAAACTTCCGTCAGTTACAACAAGTTCACGCGCAATTGCTCGCCAATGGACATCTTACTGTTCTTACTTCCACTTCCCCCCTTACCAACTTCCTCACATCCATTTATCGTACCCAGAAAACAAATCAATACCCATTGCTTTTCTTGCGAAATCTACGAAAGCCCAACCCTTTTTTATGGAACTCCATGGTTCAGGTTTCGCTAGAATCCGAGAATTGGCTAGACTTTCTGGGGTTCTATAGGGGGTTGAGGGAAAATCATTTGTTTCCTAATAAAAGTACAGTATTTTTTATACTTCGGTCGTGTGCAGGTCTATGTGCGACCCAATTGGGGCAATCGTTCTGTTGTCAGTTATTAAAAATGGGTATTCCTTTTGATGTGGTTTTGCAAACTGGGTTTGTTGTTTTCTATGCAAAGGTCGGGGATTTGAGGTCGGCATGGCAGGTGTTCAATGAAATGACTGAAAGAGATGTTATAGCAAACAATGCGATGATATCAGCATTTAGTAAGCATGGGTTTGTCGAGGAGGCAAAAAGGTTGTTTGATAGTATGCCAGAGCGAGATTCTTGTTCTTGGAATTCAATGATAACTTGCTATTGCAAGTTGGGCCGAATTGATTGTGCTCGTTTTTTATTTGATCACAGTCCTGTCAAAGATGTGGTCTCATTTAATGCAATAATTGATGGATATTGTAAGTTGGGGCAACTAATGAATGCTGAGGAATTGGTTCTTCAGATGGGTTCGGCTAAAAATTCTGTCACATGGAATACCATGATTGCGGGGTATGTTCAATCAAGGGAGTTTGGCAGAGCAATGCGTGCTTTCCAACAAATGCAGGCTGAGAATGTGAAGCCGACTGAGGTAACAGTGGTTAGCCTATTATCTGCATGTGCTCAAATGGGAGCAATAGATATGGGCAAGTGGATACATGCTTACATTAGAAGCAAAAACTTCAAAGTTGATGTTGTGTTAGGTAATGCTCTTATAGATATGTACTGCAAATGTGGGAGTATAGAAGCTGCTCTTGATGTATTTAATGGCCTAACTGTAAAGAACATCTTTTGCTGGAATTCAGTTATTGTGGGTTTGGGAATGCATGGTTATGGAAGGGAAGCGGTTAATGTTTTTATTTCAATGGAGAAGGAAGATATAAAACCAGATGGAGTTACATTTGTGGGGCTCTTGTCTGGGTGTAGCCATTCAGGATTAGTTTCTGCAGGTAGGAGATATTTCACTCAAATGAGTTGTGTTTATGGGATTCAACCTGGAATTGAACACTATGGCTGCATGGTTGACTTATTAGGTCGGGCAGGTTTTCTTCAAGAGGGATTGGAAGTCATAAAAAGCATGCCCATGAAGCCAAATTCAGTTGTCTGGGGAAGCCTACTTCGAGCATGTCGGGTCCACAAGAATACCAGATTCATTGAACATGTAGCCCAGTATCTATTGGAGTTGGAACCACGTGATGGAGACACTTATATTCTTATGTCCAATCTATACGCATCTTTGAATCGCTGGGATGATGTGAACTTTTGGCAGAAATTAATGAGTGAAAGGGGAGTGCATAGAACACCTGGATGCAGTTCAATTGAGGTGGACAACGTAATACACGAGTCTGTGGCAGGGGATCCCTACATGTCCTGAATTCTCACAATTCAGTACATTTCCGGATGAGATAGAACAGAAACTCAAAGGGAATGGGCATGAGCTAGACAAAGCTTCTTCCCCCATGACGTTGATGAAAGAGGAGCAAGAGAGTAGAGTCTGATGTCATAGTGAGTTGCTTTAGGATTTATGAACACAGAATCTAGATTGACAATTTGGTGGCTAAGAACCTGCAGACATGTCTTGATTGCAGTTCTCCTATGAAACTTATTATCGGCGTTATATAGAAGAGAGGTAACTGCGAGGGACCGAAATCAGTAACTCCATTTCACCAATACATCTTGCTTTTGCAAGGATTATACTGATGTGTTGCAGTTTGGAAATGGGGGTGACAGTGCGTTTATTTCTCTTGGTGATTCCTTATTGGTGTGAAGCAGTGCTCATCTGGGCCCTCAAAAAAATTAAAATGCTGGAAGAATAGTGCTTTATGGACATTACAAGCAGCTCATTGGTTTTAGGTAAGCATGGCACATGCTCAGTTGTCGTTATTGGAGATCTGTATAAAGGAAAAAAACACACTCTGCATTTGACTTGCTGGTGGGTTCCTAGTCTAAAGAGGTAATTTAAACTCCTTTTGGTATCATATGGAGCCTGACATAACAAATGGTTAGAGCACTGGTTTTGTGATCTAGTAAAGTTGCTCTGTTCTGCTTTGCCTTCATAATGAAACGAGCATCGCCCAGCATTAAAACTTCAGAATGGGTTAGGTATGTTGAAGTGCTACAGGGACCTTCTAACAGATTACAAGTTTTGCTCACCGTTCATCTTGGTGTATTGTGATTTGATTACTTAAGATTTTGACTGAATCAATGACGATGATGGTGCTGAGGATGATAGGACAATTGTTGAATTTGGTCTTGTCTTTGTCATATTCTCGTATATGTCCCTTTAAAGTCGACTGTTGTGCTTATGGCGAAATGAATGAATCAAACCTAATTTCCCTGCAGCAGTAAAATGAGAGATCTGGAAAGCACCGTCACCGTTTGCACTTTTCCAATTCATCTGGCCAAAATAAAGGGGTATCTTGATGGCTGTTATCCATAGGTTCTCCATGTGATGTGTCGTCAGTTTGGATGCCATTTTCGGGGTTTCCCATTGTTCTTTGACTAAAGTTTCATCTTTAAAATGATCGAACTTCAGCCCATTGTTAGCAGTTGCAGCGATTACAAGCTCATTTAGACTTCTGAAATTTCTGACTAAAAGCCTAATGTTTACGTTAAATGTGGGTTATAGAGTTTCCCATTGGTTCATCCTTCAGAAATTAGTTTGCAGATCTGATGGCTTAAATGATTTCTTTTTGGCGGTAGTTTATTGAGGAATTTGCTTTTAGAGGTTCAAACACGGTACTTTGGAGTTTCTCCTGTTCTCCCGCTGGATTTTGCATGATTCAGATTAAACCGAAGTCTAAACAAGTTTGTTAATAATGCTAATTTTACAAATAATTTTGAGTTACGTATACATCCTATTGTTCATTACTTCTACTTATTTTCTTATCACTGGTTTTGCAGGTTGACAGTAGACGAGACTCCTATATATTCAACTTCAAGCCGGATAAAATTTGGTCCTTGGGTATTTTGTTAACTGTATGAAATTCGTATCATTGCACAAGCATTAATAGGTGCATGGTGTGTCTGTTATAGTTTTAACTGCTAATTCAAATCTGCTGTGGCAATAGCCATTTCCATAGAGTAGCTGTGCGGGAAGAGACAAACAGTGGGTGATAAGTTATTGCTTTGTGGGAAGGTTATAACTTTCTTTAAAAGTCAAAGCATAGGGCATGTTAAGATGGAATCTCATCCATTGAAACATGTGCGTTCTCCAGTTTCAGAATTCTGTGACCCACAAAAGATGTAGGTCTCACATGTACTTCCTCCTGAATATGTATGTGTGCATGTGAGAATCTATATACTAAAGACAAGGCATATGGTTCATGTGCCCATATTCCATCATATAGCGCCGCCACTCAGTTTTATGAGACGTGCTGAAAAAAAGATCATGGTCAACCCATACTGTAAATGCTCACACGATAGCCTTTTTAAAAAATAAAATCCCCGTTTGTCAAAATTCTGAATGTATATAAGCAGCCTAAGTCATATTTGAATGTTAGGGATTCATTTGTGGGAACATTAATCTAGTCTTCCTAATACTGAGGAACCTACACATGTCAACCCCTTTAATTAGCTGAAGCCCTCTACTATCTTCCCTCCTTTTTCTTTAGATATTCTTTTTGTTACTTGCGGCTGAAACAAAAGATGCTTAATCTTCCTGAGAAGTCCATCAAGGTGTCTGCCAGTTGTGTATCCAAACAGATCTCAGTGACCAACTCCTCCTTGGAAGTATACTATGGTGGAGCTTCAGTTGGCGTGCCATTTTCGTGGGAATCTCAACCAGGGACGCCTAGAGTCAAGTTTAGCGAATACCCACTTCCTCCTCTTACACCTCCACCTTCCTTCCATTCTAGTTCCGCAAGAAAGCCCATTAAAAGGGAATCAAAGCCCAACCTTTTCCACACTTTGGTACCTAAGCTCAATTTGAGGAAAACCAGTCACCCACCATCTCGTTCTTTATCATCATCATCATCCTCAGGGTCAATGTCACCTTCTGTGCCATCTTCTGCATTTACTCCTCCAAATATACAAGGACAGTTGCACCTTTCGAGCCCGAGATTGTCTTTGGATTTGAGGATGAAAGAGGAAGACAGATACGGATCACCTGTTTCAACATTGTGCTTTGGGATTGGTCGTGGTTCAAACGCTAGGTCCTGTGGCTGCTCTTCAAACATAATCAAGGTACTATTTGGAGAATTCGCATGAGCTATTGTTATTCTTGGAAGTTCGAAGGCCCCTTGTTCTTGATTAGGTTCAAATATTCCTTCCTAACCTATCTATATATGGAGGGATATATTGTGGTAGGCTATTGTTATCTTAGAAAAAGATCATGTTACTAGCACGGTATAGGGCGTAAAAATGGGCCATCGAATAAGGTACTCTTATCCTTTTTGCTTTTTCTTTTTGCGATATTTAGTTGCTAGGTCTGAGAAAGCGAAGACAGTGATCAGTCCCATGGGAAAACTTTCAAGTGTCTCATACTAGACCAACGACGTCTACATGGCATGGTATATAGACGTGTGTTTGAGTATGTGTCCAAGTGTGAAACTCTTATAATTGTGAAATTTTCTTATTTCCTCGTATGCTTCAGTGATGTCTTTGGACACTGTGTTCACCAGGTGATATAGTCCACTTGTGAGTTTCTTACATAGGTAATTGATGAACCCAATTCGCAATGGACATTTTTGTTGCGTCCATCTGTCTCTACCAGCTAAAGGATTGGAATCTTAGCATCACTGATCAGTTTTCATAACTACAATATCCCTCTTTATTGCTAGGTCTGAGTTTTGTTGAACTTAGTGTTGAATTCCATAAGAAGACTCGCCTCTGGTAATGCTTTCTAATAAGCTAGATAAACAGTTGGCATCTTGCCATCTTCGAATCATTCGTAGTTTTCTCATTTCGCTTCGGCCATGTTTGACTTGTCGAGGGGTACAAAGTCTGAAATCGCATGATTAAGATGAGTGATTACACCGAAACAATCGTGAATGATTATTAATATCATATCCTTATTGTATTGTGTACCTCGTGTTTGGGGGATTGGTTGTCCACTTGCCAAGTATTCCTCCATCATGCATTTACGTGCTAGTAATGCATTTCAACGAAACGTCTTATAATTTTGTCTCTAATCCGTCCAATCAAACTTGCCTGGTAATTCATCGTCGTCTTATTTGAAAGATATAATTAATTTTTTGGACCATGGAAATGAGATCTATGATCCAACTTCTTTGATCATACTTTAGAGGTAGGTGAAACTAGAGAAGTACTGCTGTACATCTGTGATGGTTAAAAGTCTGTTTTCTATATTCTGATGTGAGGGAGGGCATATATGATACAGATACTTGTTGACTTTGAATGAATGCATGGGAATGTGAAAAACTCTGAACGAGTCAAAGAGTGGAAGCTTCAGATGGAAATTATTCAAAACCTATGCTGTGTCAGATACATGGGAGTAATAACAAGCATTTGAATATGTGGGGATCTGCTCTTTCTCCAATAATTATGATCCTATTTTGTAGGGTGGAGACACATGAGCCATATGGGTTAGGCTTTTTTGGGTGCATTTTTCATCCCTCACATCAATATCTGCAATTATGCTTGAGCAATGTTAGAAACATAGATACGCAGACACATTTATATCTGAAACTGTCCGATACATGTAGAATCCATACAATACACGCGAAGCCTATACATATCAGACTATTTTGAACACATTTTGTGTCTGAATGTCTACGTTCAAAACATTTTCCATTCTACTTTGAGATTTTTTTTGCGTTTCATTCGAGTCGAGGGGCTAGAAAAGGCTCCATGCCAAGAACTGGTGGTGTAAAATTCAACACTTGGGGACCCCAAGGGGTTCAAATGAATTGAGTTATTTTCAAAAGGTCGAGCCTGGCTTGTTTTGAGCTTGTTCGATTGTGTAATCAAAATGATCTTAATCCTAAATCCGAGTACGATTATAAATGAATTGAGCTTGAACATGTCACTATTACAAGTGCTTGGCTCGATACGTTCAATCTTATTTTGGACTATCGATGTGACTAGTGTTGTCTAAGTAGAATCTTCACATAAAATATTTATGGAGAATAGAACAATATTCTATTTGAGGGTCCTTTCATTTCAGAAGTAAAACACATATCATTTTGATTCATAATTCAAAAAATGTAACTACTTGTATTAATATAGGGGAAGAGACTAAGCTAGAATTTGAATGTTGGGGTGGCGAAATTAGAATAAATCAACTACTAGCAATAAAATTACATTGAATACCCACAAAAGTTCACATATTCTAAGATTAATCCCATCAACATAGAACAAAAATAGTACAAGGATATACTGAAATGAAATCCAAAGTTCTTTCAATTTTTCGAAAATCGTTCAAGATTGATTTTAAATCAGCTTTCAAAGCAATTTGTCTTCCAATGTATACAAGCAAAGTGTTGGAAAGAAACTCATCTTCTATTTTGTTTATTACCCAAAGTGTTCGAAAAAAAATCATCTTTTATTTTGTTTATGACTTCCAAACATGTAGCACATAGCTCTCATTATGATTCACTAGCAAGGTGTGTCTACTGCAAAAGGCCCTCTCTAACTTGCCATCTACTTAATTTTCTCAAAATTTCTTCCTTGGTTATATGAAGACAGGGGAAGAGAGTGAAATATAAAATGATGAAAAGCCGTGTTTGAGATAGGATCAAAAAACCTAAAGTAAAAGAAGAAATAGATTGATAGTTTGGTTAATATTCGCAGCGACCCAATTATAAGAGCAAAGCTCTACCAAGCTATATTCCCCTAGTCAAGTGAAGTATGCATGAAGGAGTCCGATGATTCCGACCATCATGGGTTTAGGAATTTTGTATAAATGTATCACCATGCTATTTAGTATTTGGATTTAAGTTCTTTTCATTTTATTTTCTTCTTCTAGTGGTCGTCCATTATCCTTCTAGTGGTCGTCCATTATCGTCCATTATCCAGAGGATCCTGGCCCGAAATCTTTGGAATCGGCCCATTATCGGCACATGTTTTTGATAATGGGCCTAGCCCAGCCTGAGATTTGGAGGGAGAATGGCGTGCTCGGACTATCCCAGAAAAACCAAGCTTGGGCCCGTCTGACCTCCTGAAATTCCAACTTGAATGCTATGACTTCAATACGAATTCTTTAAAAGGAAGAATTAATTTATTGATATAATTTAGGAACGTTAAAACTAAATTAATAAAAATATATTACTTTTTAAAAAGAATTATTAGTTGTTAATTAAACTCGCTTTAGAAAGATTTCAAATTTTCCTAACACCCGAGGACTAACAAAAAATGCAGATGCCAACATTACACAGTGATGATGCAAGGCATGATATCACATAACAAGGCCCAAACACTAAATAATTATTTTGAAGTCTAGAGAGTATTTTTAGAACCACAATTAAAAGTAGCATATGTGGAAGAAATCCACCCATACACTTGTAAAAATCTTGTAAAGCATCTAGAATAGACAATGCTTGTTTAGAAAATAGTTTATTTTTTGTCCAAGATTTTCATTTAAAAGCCTTTTTTTTTTTGAAAAATCTATTTTTCTGAAAGTTAGGTTCACAACTAATCGTTCAATTTTCTCGTAAAATTTGATCCTAACATTTTTGTCAGTTAGAAATTTAATTTTTTACTTGTTTTTTAGCTTTCGCTTCTAGACATCAATTAACTTTAAGTCTTAAAACAAAGTTTATTCGAAAATCAAATTATCTTCTTTTTCTTATTTCTAAAAGAAACCAGGATAATTTTTAAAACTTATTTTATTCTATGGACTTGAGAGTTTATGAAAAAAATAATCAAACCAGTGAACATTAACTGAAGGTTCAAAATGATAAAAATATTTTTTGAAGATATTACTTTACTCTTCAAATAAACATATATTATATTGCTCAAGTTTTGACAAAATATAATTTGAACCGTCTTGCAAATTTCTATCACCAACAAGTATCTACAAAATTTTCTTTTTACGAGGATCATAAAATTGGCTAAATAAATTAGCTACTTAAGTCGACTCGTGTTTACTTCTCTGCATATTCAATAAAGAACTACATATTTTATATAAAAATGTCAGGTCTGGATATATAATAAATATTGTTCACTTTTGTTAGTTACATTGAAAATTAGACTCGATAGAGCTTATACTACATAAGAAATCAAGCTACTAATTATCAACCAATGAAAATTCCTTTGAGAACTACTCATTTTCAACAAAAGCCCATTTAGAAACTTGTTGATTTTTTTTTTCCGGCCTATATGCATGCCAGGTTTAAAATTTTGAGTAGAAATTCTGACACTCCGAGATTTTTCCCTCAACCGATAGATCTGATTAGGTTTCACGACCTGAAAAAAAGGAGAAAATTTGAGATGGGTTTGAACAAAGAAAATAAGAGGCAAAGTAGAAACATGATGGCAACTTATCACCTTTGACCTTTGTCGAAACAAATACAAGGAATCTTCAAGCTGCACAGAAAAATGGCATTAATTTTTTTGGGGTAATTTTTTGAGTAATGCTAGAGATCCTGATGTGTCCGGACACATCCGGATACAATTGTGTCTTAAGCCTAACGATGCATGTGAGTCCCTTAATAGGTTGAGAGCCATACGTACATCTAACGATTCTGAATACATCTGTGTCTTTAGACTTTTTCAATTTTTTTTTATTTGCTACTCATTGATCATTTAACCGGTAGATACATCATACAATTAATGAACCGAATCCGTGGATGTTTGTTTGGGTTATAGAGTTGAAAATGAAAGTTTTTAGGGAATTTATTTAATGGATAAAATAGAATTTGCACCCTTACAATTTATGTTTAGTGTCACTTTATTATACCCCTAACACTAAGTGTACTTTACCCTAATTTAAAAAGTTGGCACCCCACAATCTACGATGATAAGCCCCCATGAATAGGATAGGGGTTCTTATTTGTGACATCATGTTCTATATCGAAAGTCTACGTAGGTGATTTTGGGTATATAATAAGTCATATATACTATTACTAATAACTTAAGTTTAAACATTTTGAGTCATTAGTTAGGCTCCAGCAAGTTATTGAGCTAATGATATACATGGAGCGTTACAGATGGTATTAGAGCAATCTGTGTACACGATCGAGTGGGTCGAAACTTTGTTTCGTCACTATGAAATGGACCCGGGATTAGGCCGTAGTGACTCTAGTATTCAACCCCTCGCGAGGGCACAAAATCTTAAAAATGGGAAGAATGTGACATCCCGTCCCACATCGAAAGTCTACATGAGTGATCTTGGGTATATAATGAGTCATGTATGTTACTACTAGTAACTTGAGTTTAAATATTTTGAGCCACGTGATTAGACTCCAACAAATTATTAGACCAATAGTATATTTGGACTATTACATTATGTTTAAGCCCAACCTACTTCATATTATATGCGTGGCTAACCAGATGGTTGCAGTCATTCAAGATTGTATGTCCACAAAACAAGTCAAGCTATTAGGAAAAACTAATTTTGTCAACCTACTTCCCCTACTAGAAAAAGACTTTTTGCGTCAACCATTAAACCGTCGCAAAAAGTGATCTAGCTGTTGCAAAAACTCTTTTGCGATGGCTGGATCACTTTTTGCAACGACTTAGTGAGGGTTGCATTTGCTGGGGTGTCAAAAGCTTTTTGTGACGGCTTAAATGTCGTTAAGCCGTCGCAAAAATGTTTTGCGACGGCAAAAAACTTTTTGCAACTGCTAATCTGCCGTCGCAAAAGATAAAACATTTTGCGACGGCAGAATAAAAGTACGCACTAAGTTTCTTATCAGGATAAAAAAAAAGAAAAAAGAACAGAGAATGAAATCCATACTTTCTTCATTAATCGACTATTTCAAACAGCTTCACTGAATAGTCAATTCATTTTAATTTATCAATTCTCACTTGCACTCCTACGCATCCTCATTAATCACATGGGAAGGAAAATCAACATCTTCTTCATTATCGATCATACACAAAGAAATTAGAAGAAACTTAGATCATATCATACAATCAAAAAATAGAAAAAGTTCAGATATCAGTGACATAGCTTCAAGCCCTAAATACTAGAAAACGAAAACAATTTACAAACCTGTGGTCTGTTGATTCGTTGATAGTTGGAGACCTTCGGAGTTGGGATCGCCGTTCAGAGTTCGAATCGAACTTCAAATATGTATCACCTACAAATCAGAACAAGTATGTAAAGAGACTGAGAGCGAGTGAGCGAGCGCACGCGCACGCACGCGAGAGAGAGAGAGAGAGAGAGAGAGAGAGAGAGACATACGAGGGAGTTCAACTCTTGTGGCTGAGGCTAAGTTCTGTCAATGTGAGAACAAAAGTTGGGGACTTCGGATTTTGTATTGGATATATCACACCAAATAAACCCTCATCCAATTGGGCCTTAGGTATCTATTTGGCCCGAATTATTTAAATTAATTATTTTTCGTCTTTACTCAAAAAAATTTTGTATTTGTTATTTTTACTTCATTTTTTTATTATTAATTCGTTTCGACAAAATAAATTTAAAAAATATAAAATTATGTTTAAAAGCTAAAAAAAATCACTAAAGACGAAAATAAGTCAAAATAGACGCTATTTTGGGCTTATTTTTTGTCTTTTCTAATTTTTTTTAGTTTTTCGACATAATTTATATTTTTCTAAAATCTCTTGTCGAGATAAACTAACAACTATAAAAAAATTGATGCAAAACAAAAAATTATAAAAAAATTTCAAATAAGAAAAAAAGAGAGCCAATAAGTCAATAATTACTACAGTCTAAATGGAATATATCACACCAAATAAATCCTCGTCCAGTTGGGCCTTAGTTTTTGTTCATCTCGATAAGAATTTTTAAAAAACTTAAAAAATATGAATCCAATTATAAAAATAAAAAGAATCTAAAAATAGGATTTGGTTTTACTTATTTAAAAATTAGGGTTTCAAGTTTAGATTTTAGAATTTATAATCTAGGGTTTAGGTTTTAGGGTTTAGGGTCTTACGATTTAGAGTCTAGGTAGGACATAGTATTTGTAACGACCCTAAAATTTAAATGATTTTTTTCCTTAAAATTATTAAAATAATTTATAATTAATTAATT
>JABCMJ010006087.1:0-11273 GCA_014822125.1 Arbutus unedo
ATGCCACGCATATTTTGGAGGCTCAATCAATTCTTTCCTAAGGAGACTGAGTGTATTATGGGAAAATGAATATTAAGAAGAAGAAAAAAGGAAATAAAAGATAACTTTGTTTTGAAAATTTGATCGTATCACTTTATCTAGATGAGTATACCTAAATACCAAAACCTAGTTCACTCGCTAAGGGAGAGAATTCCGGGGAGGGACGTGCACGAATGGAATAGAGGAAAAGAGATTTCGCACAACAGCAGAAGGGCGACATCAGTCTGAGGAAAAGAAAAAAAAAAACAACAGAGAAGGAGGAAAAATAGTAAACTTCCAAAGCGGCAACAGAGGGGGTTTTACAAACAGAAACATCTAAGATAAGGGAATATATTAGCGTGACGACGTCTTTCTTTCCAATGGCCAGTTAAATTCTATTCTAAGGCGTAGGTAAAGCTTATACTTTGAGTAACAAAATTTTTAGTACTTTTGTTGGATTTATTATTCGGATCAAATTCTATGAACTAGACAATTTCTATTCATTAATTTGCTATTATTTTTTCCATATATTTGTGTGTTTGATTCCATGATTTCAGATACGGTTCATAGAATGGTTTTAATTGATTTGTGGTAATTAACTGTGATAAATTATACTACCGTAAGACACGTCGTGCTATTAGACGGTCCGTGCCATTGAGACAGATCGTACTAATAAGATGACACGTATATCATCTATGCTTCTTGATGATACACAAATATATTTAGGAGACATCGTAAGGGTCTACGAACCCTAACGGTATCTAATGAATCTGGATTAAAAATCTTTCAATTGAGATAAATTTAGGTTACAAAGTGTTAAATGGAATCGAAACCCTAGACATTCTTCTCATAAATTTTATTTACTTTTAAATTGTCTTTAACTTTACTTTAGTTATTATAATTTTACAAAATAAAATCAAAACCTCTTTTTCTCGAATTAATTTAGAAATGGACTAAAATAATTGTAATTTAGCCTTTTAATCTTTGAGGATTATACTTGTAGTATTTGCCACTATTCGAAAGAGTAGTAGTAATTATTACATTTTATTAATTATTTTTTATACGAAAATGACACGATCAACACTCCTTATGGTCTTAACTAATTATTGACACCCTTGCAGTCTCAAAAAAATATTGACAACTCCAGTGGTCTTGAAAATATTGATGCACTTTGCGGTTTTAAATAATTATTGACAACTCTTGCAGTCTCAACTAATTATTGATACTCTTGCCGTCTTAAAAAACATATTGACACCCTCCGTGGTCTCAAAAGATATTGTCACCTCTCGTGGCCTCATAAAATTTATAAACGTTTATTACATACCTAGTGGTCATATGATGGATGCTTTATAAATAAAAACATAAACACAAATAGATAAAAAAAAAAAATGAAACAAAAAGAAATAAAACAAATGGGTTGCTCACTTTGCTCTCGATAGTGTCCCTTGTGGCTTAAAAGAAAATTACTCTTTGCCAATTGTATAATGATGCCCCTCGTGGTCCCAAAAAAAACCAGCCCAAGTTGGCTATTTAAAAGGCCTTGAGCATATTTGTAATTAATTTGCTTACAAAATAAATTTGAACTATGTTTGACTTGATTCCCAAATAAGAGGTACGTCGGCAGCCTAGATAAATAATCTAGGTCCAATCCATAAAATAAATGGACTTTATTTTGTTTATTTATTTGGTTGTCGAAATTAAAATTATCATAGTTGGAATCAAAGGGTTTCTTTTACCAAAAGATGTAATTAAAAAATATGCTATATTTCAAATGGGTCTGACCTACATAATAAAAACTTACTATGAGATTATGCTAAGCAAAGATCAAATTTTTGCCTAACACACGCCTAGGAAGGGGTTGATGAGATTTGTTTGTAGGGAGAAACCTTCACCAAGTTTACTAGGATTGTTTGGGATCCTTGAGAGGATAGGAGAAGTGTCGTATCAACTTGCCTTCCTACCAAGGCTATCTAGGTTGTATGATGTGTTTCACAGATCAATGTTGCATAAGTACGAACCAAATGCATCACATATATTTGATTGGGTTGAATTTGAGGTTAAGGTTGACGTATCGTATGAGGACAGGCCAGTGAAGATTCTAGACACTTGAGAGCAGGTTTTGCATGATAAGACTACTTTTTTTGTCAAGGTGTTGTGGCACCATCACGGGTGGAGGAGGCTACGTGGGAGCGGGAGTTGAAACTTCGCTCTAAGTACCCATAATTGTTCCATCCTTGAGACGACAAATTTTGAGGACCAAATTTCTTACGGAGGGTAGTTATGAGGACATGTGGTTTGAGACTTTATTATTTATATTTTTAATTCTTTAAGAGTTCAGTGGTTTCAGTTTAACTGTGTAATTGTGGCTCATTTGCAAGAATTTTAAGTTTTTGGTCTAATGTGAACTTGTTAGAACAAAAAGGGGGTTAGTGCAATTAACCTTTTAATGAGCATTTAAGGATTAACGAAACCTTAACTTCAATATTTATAAAAGTTAGATAGCTTTTTAATAAATTTAAAAACCCTAGTTTTGGTAGAGGATGACTAATAGACTAGTAGACGAAGGAATCTCACATAGCTTTCAACTAGAGAATCATTGTCGCTATTGAGTGCTTCGAGTAGAGCTGTATACCCGGAGTGTTTGAATGATATCAATGCTTGACAACTTTTTTATTTTTCTTCTTGATTAAGATAGGATTTCATGTTGATTTCTATTAGAATATTGCTTAGATCTTATTTAAATCATAAGTATATGCGTTGTTTTTTAGTATGATTGGGTCATGCATGTTCTATGTGATTTTCGAGGTGTTTTGGATTGCTAGGTAGCAGAAACAAAGGCCAAAATGAGGTATGTTCAACAGAAAAATTAAAAAAATTACCTCATGCCGCTCCAGCAAGCTCATACCACTCCAGTAACCTCTTTAATTTTCTTGCATTCAGTTTTGGCCAGTGAACTTATTTTTTACACTCAAGCGATCTTCGGCCTGTTTCTTGCCTTTCTATCCATTATGTTTACTGTTTAGATTTGGAACTGTATGTTGAGGGGGTTCATATGATCATGCATTGATGGAAATAACATTGGATTGGTGTTTTGTGATTTTGACAGTGAAAGTCCATTTGAAATATTACTGAGTTGGAGATGTATCGATGGTCGAAGGTTGCTCGTGAACTCGATAAAGGGTGCCCAATTCTTTGGGTAGGCCCGTGGTGAGAGACCGTCAGATTTATGTTTGGTGCCCATTGTCCGTGGGTAGGTCCGCGGTGAGAGGCCATTTAATGGTTGCATGAGTTGCATGTTGAGCATGGTGTTATTAGTTCTTTTAGTTATTTATTATGTTAATTATATTATTTTATTGACATAAGCATGATTTAATCAATATGTTGATAGTGCTATATGACTTCCTACTTGAGTTTCGGCTTATGTATTTTTATATATTAACCATTTACAGGTGATGAAATTGAACCGAGCACTTAGACCTCATGTTTTGAAGATAGTTAGAATATGATAGTTAGGATTTACGTTATGTCAGTTATTTCCATGTTTGAATGTTTTCTTTTTGTGATGAATTATTTGTTGGGCATTGTGGGCCCATAGATGACTATATGTTAGTTTAACATTGGTTATTTTTTTATTTACAGTTTGAGTTTATGTTAGAGAGATATTTTGTTGATATTTTATTTTTTTGTATCGTTCTATTGCTCATTTCATATCCTTGAAGTGCGATGTGTGACAGTTTCGCAACATGAACCTTGTCGAGATTATCGGTAGGGCCAACCCATTTGTGATCGACAATTGGATAGAGCAGGTGGAGAAGACTTTGGACACCAAGCAGGCTATTGAGAATGAGTTGCAGGTTTCGTTGGCTACCTATAAGTTCACCGATAAGGTAGATCATTGGTGAAAAATGATCAAGGCAATTTATGAGGTGACATACCCAACCTGGGAGGCTTTCAAGGGCTTATTCCTTGATTGCTATTTCTAGAAGTGATGAAGGACCCACTTCGATAGGAGTTCTATGATCTTAAGCAGTGCAACATGATAGTGGTGAAATATATCGAAACAGGTTTACCTCACTATTTCGCTTTGCTACACAAACGGCAAGAGATGAGTATCTTAAATGCAAGAGGTTTGAGCCAACGATCAGGGAAAGGGTTATCCAGTTGAAAATCTGGGATTGTTGGGACCGAGTTGAGCGGGCGATGATAACCAATGTAGACTTAGTAGAAAAGGACAAGAACACAATTAAGGTTCTGACATCAGAATCAAAGGGATGGAATTGAAAGTGTCAAAGGGAGGAGAACTCCTAGTTTCAAGGTTATCAGACAAGTTGTATCTACTCCATCAATTGTCTTTATAGGAAGAGGTCCTCATAAAGAAATTAAGTATTTTACATGTGGCTAGTCGTGTCACAAGAAGGCAGATTGGCGACAAGGGGTGCAGTCATCTCAAACTGCAAGTACTACTAGGGGACCGATTATCTATTACAAGTGCAACCTGGAAGGGCATATTCAATTTCATTTCCCACTGAAGTAGGGAAATGGTGTTATTGGGGGCCCAATACAATAATCGCCCGTTCCAATTAGGCTTAGTCCAACAGAGTTCTGCATCGATACAGCAAGTAGGGGCAAGGATTGATGGTCTGTTCGATCTACTAAAACATTCTTGGGTATTTTTTAAGATGGATTTGAGGTTAGGTTACCATCAGTTGAGAGTTAGGGAGGAAGATGTCCTCAATACAACATTTTGAATGTGGTACGATCATTATGAATTTGTGGTGGTGTTTGTGAATAATATATATACTGGTTTGTTCACCAACGGAAAAGGAGCATGACCAGTACTTATGGATTGTGTTACAGATTTTAATGGAGAATTCTCTTTATACAAAATACTCGAAGTGCGATTTCTAGCTTTCCAAGATGAAATTTATGGGACATGAAGTGTCAGATGATGGGGTGACAATGGATCAATCGAAGATAGAGATAGTGTTGACTTGAGAGCAAGAGGTCTTTGAAATTCTGAGCTTTCTGGGCTTAGTTGGTTATTACTGGTGATTTGTTGGAAATTTTGCACAATTGGTTGCTCCAATGGCACGACTTACTAGAAAAGGGATCCGATTTGTATTGGATGAGGCATGTGAGCGTTGTTTTGAAGAACTGAAACGGAGATTAACGGTCGCTCCAATTTTGATGATTCCTGAGTGAGGACAGGGATACATTGTAACGCCCCATGTAAACCGCTGACCCAACAACTTGCTGGAGCCTAACCATGTGACCCAAAATGCTTAAGCCCAAATTGTTAGTAATAGTTTACATGGTTCCTTATATACCCAAGATCACCCATGTAGACTGTCGATGTAGGACGGGACATCACAATCTCCCCACCTTTAAAACCTTGAGTCCTCGCAATGGTTGAACACTAGAGTCACAATGGCCAAACCCCCGAGTCTGTTCTCTAATGACCAAACAAAGTCCCAACCCCGCACTCAATCATATACATGGGTCGCTCTGATACCATTTGTAACGCCCCATGTAAATCATTGACCCAACAACTTGCTGGAGCCCAACCATGTGACCCAAAATGCTTAATCCCAAGTTGTTAGTAGTATTTTACATGGTTCCTTATATACCCAAGATCACCCATGTAGACTTTCGATGTGGGACGGGACATCACATACATAGTATATTGTGATGCATCTAAGGATAGTTTGGGATGAGTGTTAATTGAAAGACCATGAGCACAATTATCCTACTTATGATTTAGAATTGGTAGTAGTTATCTTTGCACTTAAGAGTTGGAGATATTACTTGTATGGTGAGTGGTTCAAACTTTCTTAGATCACAAGAGCCTTGAGTACATCTTTACTCAGAAAGATTTGAATATGAGACAACAGAAGTGAATGGAGTATATGGAAGACTATAATTTCGAATTGCAGTACCATCCAGGTAATGCCAATGGAGTGGTAGACGCATTGAGTAGGAAGTCACTCCACAGCTTGGTAAACCATGGTTCCATCGGGTATTCTTCGAGATGAGTGCCGTCGTGAGGTGGATAGTTCGGTTCTCCTCTGTCATCGTCGGTACCTAGTGTGAAACACCAGGAGTAGGAGGAAGTTGCACTATGAGTTTTGACACTTAGAAAGTTACCCTACCCTTAAGTTCCCTTTTGAATATTTTAGCATAATAACATGATGTGCAATACACAGAGTATGAAATAATCAAGATCTAATGAAATCATACGATAAGATAAGTATGGAAAAACAATAAGCATAAGTTAAACAGAACTAACATAATTGAAATCATCCGAGTAATCGTCACCGTGTATATCAGTTCCGAATATTCCGTAAGTTCTCGAATCAAATCAATATATTCTAAAGTATGACTACGTCATATAATTTTATCAATTGTTCCAAGATTGGCCTTGTCATTTATTCAAATCAATATTTCTAAATCAATGATCTCATCATCTATTCTAAATCAACATTTTTAGATCAATAGTTTAAACGTATGGTGCTCTTGAATGATAACAATCTCGACCGCCAGATCAACCGTGCTTTCCAATCACCATGCATCCCAACCACATTGTTTTCGATCGTCATGTTCCCAATCAATATGCTATCCCTAACATTATATCCTATCGTTAGCGTGCCAAAGCAATATGAGTTTAAAGTTTATACTCGATGACCGTTAGACTAAAAAGGACACGATGAGACTAGATATAATTTCAGCTTAGGTGTAACTTGGCTAAATGCATGACATGGTTAAATTACAGCGCTTGGGTAATACACAGCTTGGGCCCATCACACTTTTGGTTAAAGTCAAAGCTCAGCTCAAGTCGCATTACGGCTACAAGACACACATAATATTTCTACGTGTAATATATCCACAACAACTAATCATATACTATTATCAATTTATTTACATTTGGGTATCCGCAGGAAACCCTGAGTATCCAAGTTTATGCAAGTCAAATGTTCGAAATAAGATCTCATAGTTTAAAACTAACATCATGCTTAATTCAATCATATTCAGAAGGCAATAATTGTATCATATGTAAATAACAATTAAAATAATATGAAATGGAATATAACATGATTGAAATTACAATCTATTCTTGTTATGGACGTTTGATGGTTGAATCCTAACATAGTCTAAATCTTTTGTAATTTCTAGAACCCAGTGTTTGTTTATGTAATTAATATGGTTTACGACCCTTACGTTATTAAGGGGGGTCTAGCTCGAGATTAGTCAATTAACAGGGCTGTTTTTGAAATGGAGATTTAAAAATTGGTTATTAAGTGGTCTCAAAATATTTTATGACCAATTGATTATTTTATTTAGAAAGAAAAATATTTTATTTTTTCCAAAGGGACGAAAAATTTATTATGTGAAATATAAGGGTTGGTTAAAGATATTAAATAATATGAGGATAAATTGATAATTTATTCGGTGCATAGGGTAAAAGCATAGATATGGAAAAATATAGGGTAGAATTGTAATTTATTAAAGCTATGGATAAATCTCTAGTTTTATGAACAATGGGATCTAATGCGTAATTACATAGAATATTTAAACTATAAAATAAACAATTGAGGTTAAATTTATAATTTATAGAAAATTCAGTTGTCGAAAATAATATATGAAATACATAACCGTAGGTTAATGACACCCGTAACCCTTCCCGATCGTGACCCCAGTCATGGGTCTGGATGTCCAGCTTGACGACTGGCCTGAAGACTAGCTCTACACTTCGTCTTCAAGCTCTATAACTCGTCGGTTCTCCTCTGGTGATGCACCGTTAAGCCTCTAATATTACTCCAAAACACCCTAAAGGGTTCAAGGATGAGGAACTTACCCTTGGTTTGTTCTGCGGAGATTTGACGGAGTTCAGTCGCAGTTAGGATTCGGCGGAGTTTTGGCTCTCGGTTTTCTTGTTCCTCATTCTCTTCTTCTTTTCCTCTCTTCTTCTTACTTCTTTCTTTTGCAGCTCCTTGGTGTATTGAGAGGAGAGGTGAGAAGTGATGAATGATGGGGAGGGGGAGCCGAGGGAGGGGAAAGAGAGAGAGATGGATGGGTAATCTGTGTGTGTAATGAGTATATATATATATATATATATATATATATAGGCAAGAGTTGGGATAGGATTAATGGGATATGAGAGGAAAATGAAGGAATAGTTGGAGTTTGTTTAATAGAGAAGGATTGATGGGATGGGATGGGGTTAAGATTTTTAGAGAAAAAAAAAACAAGAAGAATGGTTGATAGAATGTGGTTAGGAGTTTTTAGAAAAGAAAAGAGGAAGAGGGTTCATGTGATGTGGTTAGGAGTTTTGGAGAAAAAAGAAAAGAAGAAATTGTGAGGATTTAGAGAAAAATATGAGAGTATTTATAAGAGAAATGAGAAGTTAATCCAATGGTTGAGAGTAATTTAGGAAAAATGGATGATGGGAGGCAGGCGGAGTGGGGATGAGATAAAGTAGGTGATGGGATGTGATATGTATTTGATGGAGTATATATATGTATTATATATGATGTGTATGTGTTATGTATATATAGTGTATGCGTATGAAAGTATAAGACACACTTATAAATATAAATTTAAATACACGAAATAAATTTTCATTACTTGATTAAAAATTTAATACATAAAATTTTAAATAATTACCTAGGTTTTTATTTATCAATGAATTTTAGAAAAAGTGCGGGTGTTTACAGCTGGTGATACAGTACATATGTATTGACCAATACAGTACGAGATAAATTACTTTACTTCGGTGGCGCTTGGATTCGGTCTCATTCCTCTCCCTCGCTGGGCAGGCAAATGGGAGGGTGTTCCCTCCTACGACCCTCACTTGGTAGGTAGAGGGTTCATGGTGACCATTGCAGGGTGTTCCCACTCGTGACCCCTTGGCCCTTGCCGTGTAGGTGAAGGGTCTAGGGTAACCGCCACGGGGTGTTCTTTCTTGCGGCCTTGGTGGGGGTGTCCCACCTCACGACTCTCCCTCGCTTCTAGCGAGTAGATCAAAGGTCCTATGACTTGGCAAATTAGCCTTCTGGCCTGTTGTCCAAACTTTCCTGTGTTGGGGGAGTCTCGCGGGTCCTTTGACTATGACTCATTGACTCATCAATGTGGCCCACAACTTCCAAATTCAATGCGATTTTTTAAAAATAATTTTGGAATTCCAATACGAATGACAAATAATAAATGGATAATTTAAATCAATGTCCTATTAACTCTTGTAGCGTAGGTTTTCATACCATCCACTTTTTAAAGTTATGTTTTCATCCAATTTTTGTATAGTTTGACATTTTTACCATTACTTTTGAGTGTTAATTTACCCTCTTATTATTTTTTAATTCAGAATATATAATTCTTGATTTAGTAAGTTTAAAATCGTAGTACTAAATTAGGTTTCAAATATGGAATCACATATTGTAATTATTTTTTTACTGAATATTAAGAATATTGGCCGGAATCTTAAATCACACGGATGGTACTTTGCTAATGGTAAGTTTTGATGCTACTGATTTCTCTAGAATCTTGAGATTAAATTACTGAAATATTAATGATTCATTGAGTTATTGATCCTATCTTTAAATTTTTTGTACGAAATTACATAAATATTCTGTTCTTATATTACTCATCATGTATCACATAGATCTGTCATTTTTATGTTCTTATTCATTGAAAACCGAGTGTTACGGGTTAGGAGGAAAATTTCATCGCCAAACCTAGAATATTTTTCCGAAGATTGTTCGGATGGCTTGGTGAGTGAAGAATATTTGATTGTCGTTCTTATTTTTGTAGTACCCGTTTTGAATATGTTAATTTTACCATGATTTGTACTTTTGAATCTTGACTATTGCAAAAGAACAAAAAAATTAGAATTGCAGAAAATTTACTATAATCTGTAAATCGCTGTTTTTTTATCATAATAAGGTAAATTTACCATAATTTGACCATCGCGTGAAAATTTATTAAGATATCTGTTTATTGCGCGTAAAATTTGCCATGATCTGTAAATTGACCATCGCTAAAAATTAAAAATATTTAGAATTGTAGAAGTTTATCATAATATACAAATTTACCATGATATATACCATGGTAGCCAAACAGGTAAACCCATTTGCAATCTCAAAATTGAATGTCATGGAAAGAAACTTGACAATTCAAGAAAAACCTATATGAGAAGGCAAAATATGATAAGTTTGATATTTAGTAGGAGGGATGAACTGATATGAAATGCACTAAGTACATTATTTTTGTAAGAATTTAGTGCTGAAATTGTTCAATTTAAAAATCAAGATAAGTTAGATATTTTTTAAAAAATAAGATCAAAATATAATATTAAAAAATATATATAATAAAAAATTAACAAATAATTATATAAATGAGTCCATAAAATAAGTCCCCATAATAAAAAGATCAAATTGGATGAAATTATCATTATCAAGACTCTTGAGTGGTTTTTCTGTGGCAGCTTCAATATTGAAGAAGCGTAAACTGTCACCAAGCGGGTTGCAGACTTTCCGTATGAGAGGCTTTTTAACTAAGAGTGGATACATACAAATTATTTTTTCGCATTATTTTTAGATATCATTTAAAATTACGTTGTTTTATGTTAAAGGAGTTCTAAATATATTTTAAGTGATATGTGTCAAAAATAAATATAATTTTTTATTAACCAAAAGTGCTAGAAACACATTACTTTTGCACATTATTTTTACACATTATTCAAAACTACGTTATTTTTTATTAAAAAATCATATTTGTTTTTGACCTACATCGTTCAAAATATATTTAGACCTTGCTCAATATAAAACGACGTAGTTTTAAGTTATGTGCAAAAATTATGTGTTAAAATGATACGTATATAGCACTCTTATTTTTTTAATGATGGAATTGTGAATAATGTGTAAAAATAAAGTGTGTGTATCAGTTTTGTTAAACAATATGGTTAAAGCCCCTTCGCCCCGTTGCTTGTAATTTTGCATTGCATTCCGAGCTATTCATAAGCACTTCTCAACCCCGGACCCAAACAAACCCGATTACCCGGCCCACCCAATGAAGTCAAGCAGAATCAACCTATCTACTCTCTCACCTCCCCAAAACCCTAATTCCGACAGCCACCCATATATATACGTACATATATCTGCATCCTTTTGTTCGTCTCCCTCCGCCTCACTTCCAGACCCTAGTTTTCGAGCGCGAGCACACATACACCCACACAGAGAGAAAGGGGAAGAGAAAGTGAGAAA
>JABCMJ010006090.1:0-20000 GCA_014822125.1 Arbutus unedo
CTCAAGGCATTTGGCAACCATTGGGGTTGCTCTAACATACACACACATATATATAATTCATGCTATGCACAAAACTTGTAAAATTAATTGAGAGACATTTTGTTATATCAGTCTATATGTTTCTTAAACTTTTAATAATAAATACCTACCGTAATAGTACAATCTAAAATACGTAGTTTTCATAGTATGTACAACTTGAAAGGTATTCAATACCTTATTTGAAACTCTGGTTTTTTTTAGTGAAGTATCAAAATTAATATCTCCATGTCTTTAATTCGCTCAAATATTCATCTACTCTTACCTCTAAGAAATTAAAATCAAATATTAAAATTTAAGAACTGTGATGGTTTAAAGTAATGAAGACTAATTTTTAAAGGGAAATTGTCTAATTATAAGTCACTACGCCTATCATTTTATTACAAAAATAGTCTCAATATTTTTTTAATAGAATATTAATTTACAAAATGAATAAATTAATATTATTTGCAATATTTATCTACTATAAAAACAATTAACCTAATATCTAAAAATTAATTATCATTAAAAACCATGATACTTATTAGTTGGATATATTTTAGTTGAAAATAAATTATCAAAAATCTACTCAGGAACCTAGCTAAAAAGCATATAAAAGTTTCAATTAATAATCTAAAAATGAGTGTAAAAGTTTTAATTAAAACACTTATCTATCTTAATAAAGTTATGAATTTACAGCGTAATTAAGATTTTTATTCAATTTAATTTTTCAAAATGTTGAGTATGAATGTGAGTAAAATTTAATAATTCATATATCATCCAGCCTAATTTCTCGTAAAGACATTATAAGAATAAATCTTGCTACACCACAACGACCACTATCCATCTAACAAAATTCAAACATACTTAGTATAACCCATTATTTTCCTTGCTCTTGTTCTGAACATCAAGTTACATCCTTATATCTTTTACTTTAAATTTAAAAAACAAAAAAAAGTCTAAAAAATAAGTGATACTTTATTTTTAAAAGAGTGTTGCTAAACACCGCATACACAATGCCAAATAAACACGAATAATAATACACATTTTATGGATATTAATGTATATTGACGAATATCATTACACAATCTACAGATATCAAGGTATCTTTTAGATATTATCCACCGCCTAATGAACGGTGGTTAGTATTTTCCTTTTTAAAAATCAAAGTCAGCAGAATAATTTAAAATGATATCATCATATATCTATTTATTTGTAAAAGATTGTGGACCAAAATTTATTTTTATGTAAGAATAGGTATATTTATTTGTATTTTCATTTTCAAAAGTAAATACGTAGCTATATATATATATATATATATATATATATATATATATATATGTGTGTGTGTGTGTGTGTGTGTGTGTGTGTGTCTATATATATACACACACTATATCTATTGATTTTAAAAGTACCAAGAATTATTGCTCAATATTGATGAAAAATAAATATATTGATCAAAATAAAAAAATAAGTTAGATTTTCAAACATATAACAAAACAGCCTTCAAAGAAGAAAAAAAATCAAGCCATAGGATATGGTCCGATACATAAAAAGAATAAATACCTTGACTGATCTTACTGTAGATAAAATGCTAGGTGAGAAAAAAATATTCACAGTCTGTCACGCCCTAACTTTGAGGGTATGATTAAATCATTAAAAGAAATAAAATAAAATAAAACTTAAATACCATGGTGCGTTCCCATTGAATAACTAACCAACACATCCTGTTTTATTACAATAATTTCTCTCCATGTGCATTTGTTATTACATTGAACCTCAAATCTACAACTCCAAGAAAGTTTCCAAGAAAAATCGATCTCCTCCAATATTGCGCGAAGACTATCAATCTCGGGCTTGATACGAAGCCCTCGTCGTGTAGATCGTCGTTCATCCTTTGTGTTTCTTGAAATTCGGAGTGGAATGCCTCAAATTTCTCCCAAAATCAAAAAAAAGAAGAAGAGGGAGAGAGAGAGACGTACGGAAGAGATTGGAAGAGAGAGAAAGTCCTTTTGTAAAGTAAAAAAAAATTCTAATTTTTATACCACAAAATGGGTAAATTACACTTTCCTTCTATATTATGCAACATGCCAAGATCAAGTGTCAAAATTATATTTCACGCACATGAGTCCCAACCCATATTACTCAAGTCATGCATTATCAAATGCCTTATCACATTCCGAACATTTAATTTAAAAAAATGAATAATTTTCTGGGTTCTTACACAGTCTATTAACATAATTGCCAAAAGGGTCAATGTGAACTTAAAAAAGAAGAATATATCAAACAAAACTTGAAGGGTGAAAAAATATAATAAACGCCATACATTATGATCCATTACTCTTAAGGATGAAAACAACTTATTTATTTGGGTAATTTACAGAAAATTCCCTCCATCTATTATTCGGTATTACTTAACCCCTCAATCTTCTAATTGTCCTAATGTTCCCCTTTATCTTTCTAATTGTTACAATCGACCCATTTTATGTGATGCAATTAAAAAAAAGACAGTAAAAAGTTATGTGCTCTGCGTATGACCTTTTATTGCCATAAATACCCCTTAATTCCCCTCTCTCCACTTCATCTCCACACAACTCAATCCCTCTCTCTCTCTCCTAAACACAAACTTTGGCCATAATCCTTCTCTCTCCAAAAATTCTGCTCTTACTCGTCCTAAAGTAGGAAAAGACACAAGGAATTTCTACATTCCCAAATACATGATATCACATACGAAGAAGATGCCCACTGCGTAGAAATAGAATAAATGTACCAATAGAAATGAAAATAGAGGAGTTGCCACATCTCTGAATCAGAAAAGATGTAAGAAGAAGAATTAGGGAGGGCATGGCATTGTAGTAACAAACGAAAGTGAATAGGGGTCAGAAATTGATTCTGCAATTTATAGGTTGGCAAAAACCCTAATGGCGCCTGATTAATGCAATTGATTCTGCATTTGATAGGGATCATAAATTGGGACTGAAATTCATTATCAGTGGCAATAATGGGCGTGGACGGTGGCTTGTGGCTCAGATTCTTAGAGAATATGGTGATTATAGGAGTGATGAAAAAAAGGTTGATGGATTCAGCGGGGGATATGGGTTAACGGGGGGTAGAGAGTTGCGGTTAATGGGTGTGAATGAGAGGTGGTCACTGGCCGACGATAGACGAGGGACAGAGAGAGGTAGAGAGGGAGATAGAGAGTGAGAGACGTTAATAGGGAATGCAACACGAGAGAGAGACAAAAGACTAAGCCTGATTTAGAATTTTTTTGAAGGATATGTACGTAATATCACTGCTTCTGTTAATGTCCTTAGTCAATTGTTACAATTAGAAATATAAGGAAGGACATTAGGAAAATTAAAAGATTAAGGGAGTTAAGTGATATCGAGCGATAGATGAAGGAGGTTTTTTTGTAAATTACCCTATTTATTTTGCAAAATCATACTTGTAAACATATATCAAAAGAATAATAAATCAAGTATATAAGAGAAAAAACATAGGTTATAAATCAAAATAGAGTATTGAAACATGAGGATTATGTAGGAGAGATTTTGATTTACCTTCTAGGAATGCAAAGTGAACTTGACAATTGGAGTACAAAAATCCTTCTTGTTGTACCGAAGCGCAAAGAACTGATTTTATGCTTTTGTTTCTTGAAAAGTGGAAGTTGATATGATGACACTTGTCCATTACCAATATGTTATCCAATTCTATTTCAAAAAATAGACTATCCAAAAATAATGCTTTAAGTTTAAAATTGTTTACTTCTATATAGTTAGTTTGCAATGATAGGATAATTATTAGTTCATATTTATCATTTAGCATGCATGAATTAAATTAAATTTAAAATATTAGAATAGGTGACACGTGTCAAGTGCAGAGTGTTTCATGCGAAAAAACTCCCTACAATACTACATAGTATAGATGTTAAGCTAAGATTACAACATATTCATGGCCGTACAGGGCTTAGTTGACAACTAAACGAAGTACGCTCTTGCACATCCCAGACTATCACATCATCATCCTTCACACTACAAAAATAAGAATTGCTACTGTAAATCCAAATCTAAACTCTATCACTTCTATCTTAATTTTTTTAAATGTTGCATCACAAAATTCATTAGCATATAATTAGTGTGAGTTCAAATTATGTCAAACTTACTAGTTTGTCATGAATTAGGCTCGTATGCATTTATTAAAACGGTTTAAATATGATTATTCATACATTATGTTGAATTTAATGGCTGCCAGAATTAATAGGGAGCTACCCTTAATATAAATATGTGGCATGACGTCGTCCATTTTGTGGATTGGCGGGGGTGGTCGAACATTACTCTTTCAATTCCTAAGTAATATGGGAATACATATGTTATTGGTATATGAACTATATACCATAAGTAATTCCCTAAATCGTTAGTCAGCAGAGTGATTCTGTATACAACCTAGCTTTCATATATGCTTCAGGATCGTCCTGTGTCTTCATTCCCATGCAAAACCAACCTAAGTTGTTCTTCTCAATTGATTATGTTGCAAAATTTCATAACTAACAACACTGAGAGCTGTGTGAAAGACGTTGAATATAACGAAGACATCTACTCATGCACTTCATGATGTCTCGTTTTATGTTAGGCGATCGACAATCACCCAGATCGAGTTGCTCCCCTTTTATGTTTTTCCATTTCTACCTTGATATTGGTAGTGGTTTAAGTGGTCCCATTACCTTTTATCATGTTGTCTTGATTTGCTTGCACTATAGACATCTACTCATGCACTTCATGATGTCTCGTTTCACTCTCATCCACCAATACATTTTTTTCAGGTCTTAGTACATTTTCAACATTCTAGGGTGAATCAACTTTGATGTGTGCCCGTCATCCATGACCCATTGCTTAAGCTTCAAATCGTTAGGTATGCACACCCGATTATGAAACTTGAACATACGTCGATCATCATGAAGTTTGAGTCTGGTTTAGTTGCCAATTGATCATAGTTCTTCTTGAGTTAGGGAAATTTCATTTGCTTGAGTTTGATCTCTTCTAGGATAATGGGTTCAACACAAACTTCTTCTTCCCTACTCGAGCAGCCATTATTGATTCATATGCAGACAATTGAATTTTATCGTCACCTTTTGACTTAACTCGTCTGCTGCAACATTAACTTTTCTAGAATGGTATTGAATATTGATATTTTAGTCCTTCATCAATTCCAACCACCGATGTTGTCTAAGGTTTAGATCTTTTTGCATATAAATATACTTCAAACTTTGGTGGTTGGTGAAAACATAGCATGTGACACCATATAGATAATGACGTCAAGTCTTCAGTGCAAATATTACCATTACTAGCTTCAAATCGTGCGCAGAGTAGTTCTTCTCATGTAATTTTAATTATCATGATGCGTAGGCAATAGCCTTCCCGTCTTGCATAGAGATGCCCCAAATTCCAATATTCTCTTTAACACTACAAATGTACAATTGAGAGATTGGGTTGGTCAAGCCCCAAGAGCACTAAAGATATTTTCCCGTCAATCATCCTCATTGATTACATGATTTTGAAGTGTTTTTTAAGGTAAAAACAAATTTTCCAAAATAATCACTTTGAACTCATCCTTTAGATTAAAAGCAAGATATCAAGTAATTTAAAGCAGTGACAACAAAAGTTTAATGCAAGCGAATTTTCACAAATATGCGGTGAGATTAGTCTCTTTAAAATTAGTTGAGGTACATGTAATTTGATTCGAACACTTTAAATTTTGTGTGTGTGTGTATATATATATATTATAGGGTATCACTTAAATTATTTAATTAACCTATGCATAATATGTTTTTATAATTATTTCTTTATTTAACTCATTCGTCTGAAGATCTCTTCGTGAGATTAAAAAAACACTACAAAGTTTAATTTTGTGCACATTGATGGGTCTACAAATATCACGTACTTTACAAATAATAACAAAGTCTTTCTTCGGAAATAAATAACAAAGTTTGTTATATTTAAATAGTTTGTTTTTGGGACGTCTAATGCTTGATTTCTGTTTTATTCATTTATAGTTTGTTTTCCTCGGAAAAAAATAACGAAGTTTTCATTAGGTAAAAATATTGTTGTATAGTTTCGTAAAGTAGTACAATATCTTGTTTTATTATATACTATGGTCTTATTTAGTTGGCAAAAAATGAAAGAAAAATACAGAAATATATTGTACTATTTTATGAAAAATGTGGGTTTTCTTTCCTTGTGTTCGATTCCCATGACACGTCTTCACTTATCTGACAATTCAATATATTATAAATTTATTTTTCTTGTGTTTATTGTTAATTTTATTTCTACTTCATATATAAGGCATGTGAATAATATTTCGATTATCCTTTTTACTTTGTCAAAAGAATGTTTTTATTTTATTGAAGTTTTTCTTTAAGTATATGAAGTTTTTAGAAATTTATTGAAATATACTGATTTTTCGTTTTCATGTTGTATAAGAAAAACTTTTTCTTTGTTTGTAATAGGAAAAACTTCGGTGTTATGATAGAATTAAGAATTTTGATTTTAAAAATTATGAGTGGATTTTAATTAATGCAGGCTCACATTATGCTACCCTATTCGTAACTTAATTAAAAAACGTAAGAAATGCATTTGCAACTAGTACGTAAAATCGACAGAAATGTCTCTATTCGAATGACTTAAAGCAGTCATCTTTAATCATTGTTTCTCGCAAAGTAGAGATTGGGTCACAGGTAGAGAGAGAGAGAGTTGGGGAAACAGAAGAACTTTAAAATCTGAGGAGTTTTAAGGAATAAGTCTACTACACATAAAGTTGTACATCAAAAGATATATTATGTCTATGTGGCATATTATTATAAGACAAAGTTTAAAAGTGAGCTCCATAGATTTGATATGTGTACGAATTAGTGAATGCAACATAGATATGATGGATAACATGATGTGTAAATTGATGTATTAATAGCAATTTTGCTACACGCATAATACTGTGCACAATACAGCCCAAAACGACATCGTTTTGGGTTGTTTTTAAAAAAATTAGAACCCCCAATTGCTCTTTTGTTTAGGTCATCTTCATCCCAAACCAGAGCCCCCCCCCCCCAAATCAATTCGCGAAATTCGTCCCTCCTTCACCAAATCGCGACCACCACTCCTCTGAATTGCCACCACAACCACCGAATCTTCATCACCAACAGTCAAGATCACAATTTCGTCTTCCACACGATCGACGATCACCACCAATGGTGGCCAGCACCACCAACGTCATTTCCTCTCTCTCAGAGACTACGATTTCATCTTCCCCAATCCCTTAGTGACCTCGATTTAACCACCAAAATGGTCTCTTTCTCGATTCTCTCTCTTTGCCCTAATTTTTGTAAAATCTAATTTTGTAACCCTAATTTTGAATTCAATTAGTGATGTGTTGTGTTGTTTCTGGTGGCTCATGGTTTTCTTGTTATTGAACATCAAGCTTTGATGTTGCCATTGCTGATTTTGGTAGTTTGTTGGTTTGCATGTGTTTCCAATTAGAATTGTAGTTAGATGCTTGTGTCCTGATCATGAGAAAAAGATTGGTTGCCTTTTATGTGTTGCATGTGTCATTGCTTTGCAAAAAATTCTAAGGTATCATTGTTAAGTAAGAATGACAATGTCTATTGAAGCCAGTGCTTAAACATATGCAAGTAGATAAGATTGTCCTATTTTTATTTTTGAGTAACATCTTTTGATATGTAAATGTATGTTCGTTATGATGAAGCAACTAATGATAAAAAAGAAAATGGATGGAAGAATGTTGAGCAGCTTGGCATGTAATGCATGTAATGCTTGAGAAACTTGACATGTAATACTTTGATTTAGTTTAGTAAAACATGTAATACTACATAGCCATGTTCTTCCTTTAACCACTAGTCTTGAATTCAATTAGTGATATTTCATTGTAGACTATTACATGTTTCTTCACAATGTCAAGATTTTTCTAGTAAACCAAATTGATACTCCATTTACTTCCTGCATACTAAATACAGGGTCTAACCACAGAAAAAAGAAAAATGATTCCCGTGACATTTTTCCACTGCAACTGATGGTATTCATTCTATTTTTACTAGCTGGATGCTTTGAAGCATTACTAAACATGTCTCATCATACTTTTTCTTTTCTCATTGAAAAATTTGTTGGCATGGCCATGAGTTTGTATCACTACAAGTTGTATCATAATATGCAGGAGAACTTTAGTTTCTACATTGTTGGTAGTGCAGCACTTTAGTTTTTGCTTGTTTGCTATGTCTTTTGTTGCATTTTATGAAACTAGAACTTCTGGCAGTATTATGATGTTTTTGCTCTATAGGTATTGAGGTTACCGGACAATTGAAACAGAGCTGCTTGTGAGAAGCATCTTTACATAATCAATTAGGAGATGGTTAAATGTGAAGTATGGACATTTAAAAATCAAAGTTCGAGTTAATGGTCAACTTCAATGAGGCCAAAGTGCACTCTAATGAATGACAGTGAAGTCTAATGACACAGAAGTGTAATGGTTGTAATAGTTATAGAGATGTAACGGTTTAATGGTCAACTTTTTATTACTTTTCAACTTTAATAGAGATGTAATAGTTTAATGGTCAAATGTTTTGTACACTCTAACTTCAATAGAGATGCAATGGTTTAATGCTTCAATATTGTGATTGTCTTATTGGATTTTAAATGGTAATATGGGATAGAAAATGCCTTGCGTGGACTCACATACAATGTTAGTTTTATTCCATTATCGTCATTGTTAGTTTGAGATGCGATGAGTCGGGCTAGGCCATAAAGCAATAGAATCATGTCAAAAAATTTCAAAAAAATGCAATAAAATGTAACTCATCCACAATCAATGTCTTTGAATAAAACACAACTTTTCAACAATCAATGTCATTCAATAAAAAAAGATAAAACGCAACTTTGACCAAAACAAAATTACATATTCATCAATCTAATTGGACTGTGCTTCATCATTATCCATTGCATTCCTCATTTTCGTAAAACTTTGACCTCCATCTCTTAATCTTGGTTGTGGTCATCCCCAAACTTGACTACCCACAATAGTTGATTGACCTACCCAAACTTGACCATTGAATAAGCTTTGTGAACTTAAAAAATAATTATTCAATTCAAGCTTTCTTTATACATATTCATCTAGTACCCTATTGTTCTTGAAATACTTTGTCTTTCTAGGGCTCTATTCATGATTGTGTTTCAAAGTAACCCAACTTAACCTCCACTTTTCATGCAGGTGTATAACAACGGTAACACGAAATGGGCTATCAATTCATGTTTGTGGGCTCTATTTGACTGAATTGCTTGCTGTCACCCTTGTCTTTCCTGCACGATTGCATGAAATTTTTACATCCCTTAACTTTTCATCATTTCCCTTTCTCGATGTTCTTTTAGTCACAACAAACCCTTTTTCTTTAGCATAGCTAACGTAATAGAGATAAGCTTCCTCCAATGCCTCGAATATCATTCTCTCATTTGGTTCTTCAACTCCGTCTTTATAATTTTTAGTTATGTTCTCCTCACTTCCTACCTCTTCTTCTCCACACTCCATCTTTGGAGGCATTGCCGATGGTTCAAAAACAAAGAACATACTCAATTCGTGATAAGGCTTTGTTATGATCAGAAGTGATACAAAAATTTCCATTGTTATGCATTAATCAAGTACATAAATGTACACACCATTCCTAACACATGATATAAACAGACAACAGATGAACCAATAAATGAATCTCCTCAAATTAGATATATAGATATGTTGTAACCAATTTTCCATGGTCTTGGTGTTTCATAAGACATACAAATATTTTGTTTCCACTCACATAGCATCACCAAAAATATGCTAGACTTGTATCATTCAGAAAACACAGATTTAATATGAACATTTGCACATGCGCGCGCGCGCACACACTCATAGAGATAGACCTTCGTCGTTGTTGTTGTCGTTGTGGTGCACAACGTCGGCGGTGGTCGCGATCTCTCTCCCTCAATTCGACTGATTTTGGGAGAGGAAGAGTTGAGGAAGAAGACATTCTCTCTCTTCGAATGGTTTTGGGGGAGGGGGGTTAGGAAAAACTCATAATTACAAGGTTTAAATTTTTTTTTTTAAATAGCAACCCACTTTGAACTGTGTTGTGCACCGTATCGTGCGTATAACTAAATTGTATTAATAGTGTTGCTCTTTAATTAAACTTCTATGACTCGTAATATTTGGCCCGAACCGTAAACCCAATTAATGTTTTACCCCTTTTTTTTTTTAAGTGAAGATACCTGAACCATTAACCATCAAATCTGATTCAACGTCGCTCCCCCAAAATTCTTCTCTGTAGATCCACTTCCGCAATAAAAGTTCCCGGCAACCCACCTCTCTCTCTCTCTTCGTTCGCTCTCGCGCCCCAAGCGACTCATTTCGAACGGTGAGTCATCCGTACACAACCATCTGATTTCATTTTTGAAATTTTTCTTGGGTAAGATACGTGCTTATAACTATTTTGATTAAAGGTAGCAATTCGCTATGGATTTTTGATCAAATTCCTTTTTAGATTCTTCTCCCTGTAATTTTGCTAACTCTGTTTTGGAGTGGTTTTTTTTTTTGAAGCAGTTAAACTGATTGTCATCGAAGGGAAAACAGCGTGATGAGCTTCTTATTGGGATACATACCTTTGTGTATCTTGCAGACTCTTAAATTTCATGTTTTTTAGTACTAGGGTAACGCTGAATTTATTAGCTTTCTCTGTTGTTTTTTCTGGTCTTGTATGAAAAGATTTGAATGGGTTTCGGGACCTGTAAGGGCAAATGCACATAACAGTTTCATTGCTCTCGGTGTTTGAATTTTACCCGATATGAATGTCTCTAGTTCTGCAGGTTTAGCAGCTTTAAGCCTTTAGAACTTCATGTAGGGTTTTGTTGTTTAGTGTATGAAGTTAACATTATTGGATGATTTGCAATACGTTACTGATTGAACATGTAAGTTGGCAAGGCTAGATGTCTCCATTCTAGTTACGTACGATTTTTAAGTCAAGATTTCTCTGTGCGTAGCTTTAGTTTTTCTTCATTTTTTGTGTATTCCATGTGTAATCCTTGTGTATATGTCAAATTGCTGATGTATTGGTTTGTCCAGGTTTTACGTTGAGGTAGCTGCAGAAGCACTGCTGAGCCTGGCCACTGACCAATTATAGGCATTAATTTAGCAGCACATGTTCTAGAATGTAGCATTTTTAATCCTTTCTGCTATTTCAGATGAATCGAGTTTACTTCTGGCCATACGACCAATTTAAGCCTGCCGAAAAATGAAAGAATAAGTAACCCAACGAGTCTTTGGTTCTGGAAACTTTTGAAACTGTAGTTTCCATGGCTTCTTCTGTGTCAGCCCTTCCATGGATTTGGGTCATCGAAGCTCTGGCAAGCTTCAAGCAAGTGGATGCAACTATTCTAATAGGTAGATGTGAACATCGGTATTTACTTGAGACCTGTGGGGTTTTGTAATGTCTTGGTCTTTCTCTTCTACTGAGTATTTAGTTTTTCTGTTAATGTTTCTTGTTTTATTAGATTTGGTTAAGAGGACTCCAGAAATCTCTGACGATTTGGGGAAAGATGCAAGAGAAATGGTCTCCTTGAGAATTCTGGAGAGTTTTTTTGCTAGACAATCTGGAAGCACAAAGGGCGGTTCCGCTTCAGATTCCAAAATCAAGTTGGATCCAACAGAGCGCTGTGAAGATGTTGTTCGGCATATACTGCATGAGGTAATATCCCTTGGTTTTGGCTGTGTTCTCTACATATAGGGTTAAATTGTTGAGAATCGAGTAGGGGACAACTGGACCATTTGAGTATTTATGAATGCAATTATGTCTCTGTTACATGACAAATTTCTCTTTTCTTGAAAATTAAATCCCTATCCTTGACAGATGTCTGCTTCAAATATGAGAAGAGATGAACCAGAGATGTTTAAATGGGATGTTCGGTCCTTTATTATGCATAAAAGAGCTTCCTCGCCAAAATGCACTTTACAGCAGGTAGACAGGAATATGTTTCATTGATGAATAAGTTTGTAAAGTAAAAGAGAACTATGGTTTTTTGTGTTTGATTACTTGTTAGTGATTTGGCCAACTTTGGTTCTTGACCAACAGTTGAAGGATGCAATTCTTGAAGCAAATCATCCAATTCTTGCATCCTTGAAGGAAAGGAGTGGATTGTCAATCGGCAATCAGTCTGGAGACAGAATTTCCGTCGATGATGGTGATCTCAATCTTGTTAAAGGGACACTTGAGGGGAACTTAACTTCTCCGACCTCTGAAGATTTGGATGGCTTCTTGCGAGAAGAGACGCCAAACAGACCTTTGTTATCTTCCAAGAGGGATAGGAGTGACTTAGACACTGAAGATCTGGCTGCAAAATCGCAGGAGGATGGTGTCAGTATAGACAATGGGGGTGATTCCCATTTGAATACTGCCAAGAAGCTTAAACAGGATGCCACTTTTACCGGTCAGGCTGCAGGTCAGAATTCTGTTCCTGTGATTGAAGATGAATTTTCAGAAGATATATACAGAAGAAATGGACAACACACTACAAAGGATGACTGTTACTTGGCCAAATCATCTCATGTGGGAGGCTCAGAGGAAAACACATTCTCGGAGGATAGTCGTGATCATTATATTACCTTGAAAAGGCATGGGCAAGGAAATGATGAAGGTGCTTCAGGATTGCAGCCCAATAATCCCCAAATTTCTTGTAACAACAACACAGTGCCTCGAGATTCAAGTGGAGAGGGACTACCACGGGATCTACCTGCTAACGAACTCAAGGATGATGGCAAGCAGTTTGCCAAAATGGGAAATTCAAACACCACATCTAGTGATGGAACTCATCGAAATAATTGCCGTGATGAAACCAGAGATAAGTCTGAGAAGTCCCATCTTAATACATCTAATGGCGTGGCCCCTTTAGATGAATCCTACAAGAACAATTTGGCGAAGGGTGCAAAAGATGATACAGAGCATAATCCTGGAGGGGAAAATGATAGTGATGGTTACCAGGACGAGAAGATTGATCTTGCCCTGAAGAAACAAACTTTCTTGAGCTCTCAATGCACGTTTAGTCGTGACTCTTTAACAACAGCTGACTGTACAGAACTTAACCTTTGTATGAAGTGTAATAAAGGTGGTCAGCTGTTGGTTTGCAGTGGGAGCGCTTGTCCATTAGTGGTTCATGAGAGCTGCTTGGGCTCTGCTGCACCCAGCTTTGATGACAGTGGGAGGTTTTACTGCCCCTTCTGCACGTATTCTCATGCAATTTCAGAGTACCTTGAACTGAAGAAAAAGGCCTCCTTAGCTAGGAGTGATCTGGCACGTTTCATTGGATTAGAAAATGGACTTCGGAAGAATAAATGTAGTAAGAGCTTTCTTAGGAAAGAGCAAAATCAGTTTGTACAAGATGAGAATGTGGATGGAAATTGCCGAGCCAAGTATGTAGATGAAGTCAATATCTCTCAATATAGGAGTAATATAGGAGATAAGCAACAAGTAGAACCTTCGGTATCATGTGTTAATGACGATCTACCTTGTCAAGAAGAAGGTGCAACCATAAATGATGGAACACTAGGTGCTTTTTTGGAAGGTGAGAGAGAGGTGGGAAAATTGGGCCAACAGTGCCAATCTGGAAGTGTGCTAATAGGACAACAGATTGGAAAACCAGGTGATTGTGATCATGGTGATGATAATTCAGCTTGCAGAGACGGAGAGATTGGCCACGAGACAAAGGGATGTGCTGAAGATGTAATGCAAAAGGAAGTTTCATTACAAGATGTTACTGATTCAAGACAAGAAGTTCCTTGTGCTCCAAAAATAGATGCAGAGGAAAGTTCTGAAGAAGAAAATGATAAGTCTAATTACGCCATAACACTCCGGAGGCGAGAGAAGCAAAAAAAGTAGTAAGTTCTCTTGTATTGCTTGATGCAACGAATGTTTTTCTGCATACATATGCTAATGTAGGGCAATTATGATGCATGCAAAAGGAAGAAGAAAAAGGACCCTAGGCATCTGCATCTAAGGGAAGGAGAACCTGTACGCATCCTCACCTAGGGTGAGTATAGGCATCCATCCCGAGAGGGTATAAAATATCCCATGGGTCGAAACCTGATTTTTTGTGTAAAATGTGCCTATGTGTGCAAACCCTTAAAAAGAGAAATTACCAGGAAGGACAAACACAAAAAACAAAGTGAACTACTAAATTAAACCCCAACAGCTGAAAAGGCAAAATTACATCAATAAAACATCCTCCAAGATCAAACATGAATAGCCCGGGGGATGATCCTTTCTTGTTCCCCATCATATGCTTAGTTTTCCTCTTCCTCTTCCTCTTAATTGACAATCTTTAGGTTAAATAGTTGATCGGCGGTTTTAACAACTTTTATGGTAGAAATTTATAGAGTCCGGCAACTGTTTGTTCTATTCTATCCTCATGTATGCAGCTGGTCTTTTGAATTATTGTGTTTGGGAGCTGGAATAAATTGACAAGGGATAAACATTTGCAGCGTTGACCCAGCAATTCCTCAGTTAAGGCGAAAGAAGGTTCCATGGACAACTGCAGAGGAGAAGACACTAAAGGTACCTTTTTGTGCAGATACTTCATACTTGTGCTCCACGAGGGCGTGATGTATGTATCTTTTCCTCAATCGTATAAGCTATTGCAGCAACAAATGCTATAACTTTATGACCGTGTAGATTGGATATGATGCAAACATTTTATCCTCGAGAAGAGTGGAAGGAGGCTGAGACTTAGTTTCATCTCGGATTTTACCAGCCCCATAGTTCTCTAGTTACCAAGTTTACGTAAATCTAAGTTACCAGGTGCAATTTGTAAAATTGTTTCTTTAGCCTTGCTGTAACCCTGACTGATGACCATTTTGTTCTTCCGGAGGGGCCACCCGATCCATCTTTATCACAAGGAGAAACGCATAATTCATAATGAAAGGTCATCATAGTAAAGGGAGAGGTTGTCTCTATTGTTCCGTGGCTTTCGCCACACAATAATTATTTATTGGTTTCGAGTTAAGATGCTTTAGAATAGTACCAGAGCTACTAGGTTCAAGAGGCTTGGGACAAGACTCGTGTAGTTTCTGAGTAATTTGTTCACTCTTGTTTGGGCCATAGGTGCACCTTAATATACATCAGATTATGTGCTCTAATTCTCCTCTGATTCTATCTGCCTCTTCATGTGCCAGTATAGATCGCACGTGGGAGTTTTGCAAGATCTTGTCACACATCGGTTTAATAGCATTTCCCAAGTTATATGCTTTAACTTACCTATTGATTCGAAGCCTTGATGGCATCTGTAAGCACTTTACTGCCAAGGTGGAAACGAGGAAACTTTGCTTACATCTTGAGTGGGAGAATATAGCATTGGCTTTTGAGTTGAGGTGGTTACCCGAACTGTCATTTCTATCAGATCTCAAATTTCCTCCCCAACTGCCTCCAAGAATTTGTGGGACTGATTATTTGGATCTGGGATCCCACGGTTGTGGCATTAGCTTTGGAACCAACGTGGATTAACACGATTATTTATCTTATCGTTCTGTTTCATTTCTTGCTATTGCAACATGGTCGTGGATATGCTTTGCATATACTGTCACTACTGTTGCAGGAGGGTGTAAGGAGATTTTCAAGCATTCATGACCGAATTATCCCATGGACGAGGATTCTGGAATTTGGAAGTGATGTGTTTCAGAAAAGCCGGACCACGATAGACCTCAAAGATAAATGGAGGAACATTTGCAAAGGAAGCCCGAAGTCAAAGTGAAGTGTTGTCTGTTTCATCAGTTGCGCTTGTCAATGTACTCTTGTTTTGGCCTTCCCATCCAAACTCCATTTTTGGAGGAGAGTTAAGTTACTTCTCTTTGCTTTCTGTATTTAAGACTCAAGTGGAAGGTAATCACATGATGGAACATCATGATTTTGAATGGGTTCAATACTCACTTCTGGACCACTATTTTTTTGGTGATGAATTGGATCAGTTTGGCTGTTTCTGGTAAACCTCTTTCTTCATTGAAACAGTTGGTTCAACTGAATCCATTGGATTCACCAAGTTTTTTAGGAATCCGAGAGACTTACTTGTGTCAATAATGGCTTGCCCACATTTTCAGTGTTCATTGTATGTCATTCTAAAATCTGGTTGGTTTCTTGTTTAGCAATCGATCAACCAGACTGTTTGCTATCAGAATTCCAGTCAAAGTACTCATCCTGACAGTGTCTTTCCTATTTTTGGAAGTGCTCGACTCATGTTCTGTTCAAGGCAAGGTAGTGAATACCAGACTGTACTAGCCTGTACAGGCCAGTAAGAACTGCTCTGTTAGTTGGCTTATGTCTTCTACTGCCGTATGTTGGAGATACAGGCTTCTCTCTCTCTCTCTCCCCCCAATGCAGATTTAGAGTTGCGCCCCTATTTTCTGTAGAACTACACACCTCAATTCTGTGCGGGTTTCAGCTTCTTTTGCAAACAATTGCATATCATCCAAATTTTTTACGATTATACCGACATGGAATAAGACTACAAGGGAGTCTCCTACTATGTCTTGTATATGTTGGGGACATTGATTTTCGGAAGCATGCCGGCTGAGCGATTGACAGTTGGACAAAGAACATTCCTCAAAATCATAAATCTCTAGACCTATATTTTAATGGCAAGTCTGTACTTTACTGTAAACAAGGCACTTTGGGGTGTTTTGCAGGTAAAAGAAGCCGCTGTCGTGTGACCTAACTCCCAACTTCTTATTGACCTAATTCCCAACTTCTTATTGTCAATTTTTTTTGAATTATTAGTTCATTTGATAAAAAATTTCAGAAAAATTATGAATAATTGATCAAATTTTAAAAAAATTCATAAAATACAAAAAAAAAAATAATAATGTTCTTTTAGTCTCAAATTTGGATTATTTGATTTTTTTTTTAGCTTTTGGACGTAATTTTATATTTTTTAGATTCGTCTAATTGAAACAGATCAATAATTTATAAAAATTTAAGGTCAAAACAACAATGCAAAAAAAATTGAATAGAAACGGAGCATTCTAAGGAAATTAGATTATGAGAAGGACGTTATAAGGAGGTTGAATTTTGAGTGGAAAAATTTCGAAGTGGACAAAGTAAGTGGAGGGTCGACCCAAATTGACAAAATTTTAATGCTCAATTTACGTAATCAAATTGCAACGCAATTGAATGCTATAAACTACTCTTGGGCGTTAAAAATGTAATTTTTGCTATTTCAATAATTTGATGAAGTTTCAGTAATAATAGTAATTAGTATTATTATTGAGTCTATTTCTAATGTTTTATGATGTCATTATAATTATGATAGTTGTATGTTTATCTATCAAGGTTGTGAATATCATATCATACCGGTCTGGCATAAAAACGGTACTAAGTATATATAATATCATATCGTTCTCAATACTGGCTGTACCTAGAAATACCGGCTATATCTACCCATACCAACCAGTACCGAATTTTTTTTTTTTACGTTGCAAAAAATTGTACTTCATTTGCTCTCTCTATGGTTTTTTTAATAGTTGGTACAAAAAAATTTCAAATATTATGCAAAAAAATATTTTCATTTTTTATAAAAAAAAAGACGATTATTTATTAACAGCCTATCATTAAGAGCAAATAAAGTACAATTTTTTTAAAATTTGTTTTGAACCAACCTTTTTTTAATAAATTTTTTGTGCTTATTTAAAAAAAATTGCACCCACACTCTATATCTTTAATTTTTAAATCAATGTCTCTTTTTTGTTGGAATTTTTAAAAATAGACATTAAATTTACTATTTAAAAAAATTACCTTTTATCGAAATAAGAACAAAAAATTATTCGAAAAAAAAAGTAGTCCAATTTTTTGACGTGTTTTACGTATTCAAGATATTTTACAATATTTTTATTTTACAGATTATTTATTTGTCTCTACGAGAGATTTTAAAAAAGTAAAAAATTACGAAATAAATTTAAAAAATTAAGAAAAAATAAATAATCTAAAAAATCTGTCTGTTTTAAACCAACAAATTTGGTACATAGACTAACAGAAAATCAAAAATTCTAGCCGAAAAAGGAGACAATAATTAATGTCTCTTTTTAAATAAAAGAATTTAATGTCTATAGATACAAATGATGTGTACAAATAGTGTAGAAATATGAGAGGAGATGGATCCCCCCTTCCCCCTTCCCTCCTTCTCTCTCCTCTCCTTTTATATTTGTGCATAATTTATACACAACATTTGTACCCATAAGCAAAATTCGATAGAAAAGACGCTTGACAGAGAAATGGTGTCTGACTTAGGGTCACCTCAGATCTGTACAGACCCATACGTACACAGAGAAATTGGAATGAGTAATACTAAGAACACAAATCATTCGGACACAGATAAATGTGTCCGACATCATTAAATGCACTAACTTTTTGAATCCCGTGACGGGCTCTCGGCTTCCAACCGGATTGTACAGTATGTTTGAGGACTAGAGACAAGCCTCTCCCTACCACAAAATGCTCTCACCACTTCTTGCAAATGCTAACCCATTAACTTACAATCCACGTTCATACAAGGGTTTACAAATGAATTGTTTCCGGTGTCGCGGGAATTTTCTCTCTTTCACATTATTCGTTGGCATACTCTGAAGCACTCAAATACTCACCATGTTCCTCAAAATACTCAATCAAACGCTTCAAGAACTTCTCGCCAGTCACTGTTTCGGTGTCACAAACAAGACAACACTGCCTCCGTGCTCGCGTCACCGCAACATTCATTCGCCTCCGATCACTTAAAAACCCCACCTGGTCAAATCCGTTAACCTTGTATTATTAGCCTATTCCCATCCTATAATCTTGATACGGATTGAGATTTTTTCCCCACTAAAAGAACGAAATTATGAGAACTAATTGCAAGGATTACCTCTTTCTTTGAGTTTGATCGGACCATTGAAATGATAATGGCTTCCTTTTCTCGACCCTGAAATCCATCAACAGTAGATATCTCCATGTCTTTTAACTTGTCTTCCTGACTTCTCATCATCTTCAGCAAGACAACCTACAGGCAATTGAATTGATTTCTTGCTACTTGGAATATGGAAGTCCAAGGGATCAAATAGGAAAAGGGCAGTTTTTTGGATCCAGATGATGCAAAGTGATGAGTCGGTCATTAGTAATAGAGTTATTAGTTCCTACAATAGGGACTGGTTTTCTGTTTTGAATCTACCCCTGAAAGACCAATGAGACTAGCGCGCTAAGAACAGCAATTGTTACAGATAAAGCAGCCACAAGTGACCTTCATGGAACGATGCCTAAAATTAAACCTAACGAGAGTAAATAGCATACCTGCGCTGCATAAGGTGTAATGATTCCAATATCAGAAGCTTGGACTCCACTCTCAACAAGTCTCTTTGCATGGGCAATAGCAACACCAGCTTCACCCTCATTCATTGTGCTGTCTTCTTCATCTTTCTTTTCTTCCATGTCACATCTGAAACATATTGGAGTGAACCACTTAAAAAAGGCATAACACGAAGAATAATTCATCTCAGTCAGGAAACCATAGGATTCCGTTGAGCATCTCAAAGAAATATGTCAAATTTTAGGTGTCAAATTTTTTTTATGGCCAATGTAGCAATTTAACATGATATTCAAATTTTTTGATCCCAACAAAGATGTCAAATTGAAGCATTTACGATAAAAAGACATTTAAAATTAGGGCATTTAAGACAAAAAGGCATTTGACAATTGATGTCAAAGCCTTTTTCAATTGACACATGGTTTGACAATACTTATGACATTTTTGTTGGAGTTGGTTTTGATGTTATTTTTTGAAAACTCAATTGTCACATTGGATTTGACATCTTTGTTGGATATGCTAACAAAAATATCAAAAATATTGTTAAATCCTATGTGGCAATTAAAAAAGGCTACTTGATGTTAAATTTGACTT
>JABCMJ010006090.1:22500-24831 GCA_014822125.1 Arbutus unedo
AGATTTGTTTTCATGATCTGAAAGTAGTACTATTTGGAGGCAGAGAAAATGCAAGGGAAGCAAGGGAGGTATTCTGAGAGAAACGATACCGCTTTGCTTTTGGCTTCCTAATCTAATTGTTGCAGAGTTCATGCTGTAACAGAACTTCACTCATGACTGAAGAGTTCATTTCAACTACCCACTTTGATTTAAATGAACTTCCGAAAGAAGGTAATATTCTCCTCCTAATTTTTTTACATTAGTTTTTTTTATGGTTGCGTTCACTTGTATTTTTTTGTCCTATTCTTCTCTTTATATAGCATCAATGGAGGATGTTTTAATTGAAAGTGGAGAAATAGTTGCCGCTTGGAATGAATATCCTTTAGATGAAAGAGCAATTATTGAGGACTTTTAAGATGAAAATTCAATAAAAATTGTGTTCGAGCCTTTTGTTTGCCAATGTTTTCTTAGTGAAGAGGAGGCGTTCATCTTTTACAAACATTATGCCGATCAACGTGATTTTCAATCCGAAAAGGTCAATTTATTACCAAGAAAGGGGAAATAATAAGGCGTGATTTTTTTGTCATCGAGAGGGTAGAGCTCCATTAAAATTGTGAACCAATCTTTAAAGCAACAAAATAGAGTCTACACGGTGTGGATGCAAAGCTCATCTAAGGATCACCTTGCGAAAGTCATTTGATATTTTTCCTCATGAGTGGCATGTCACTAAGTTTATTGAAGAACACAATCATAAGTTGTTGTCCCGCTTGCAAGTGTGATTTCTTCCAGCCAATCAAGTTATCAATAAAGATGATGAGAGGCACATTTTATTATTGAAAGAAGCTGGACTTTCGATAAGACAAGTAATGCGCGTCATGGAACTTGAGAAAGGTGTAAATCATGGTTATCTTCCATTTTCTCAAAGAGATATTCGCAACTTTTACGTGAAAATGAGAAGATGCATGAAGGTAGTGATGCAATGGGTCTGATACAATATTGCAAAGCTTCTAAAGAGAATAATTGTGGCTTTCAACATGCATTCACAATGGATGAGGAGAGAAAGTTAGAGCATATCTTTTGGTACTCCTTGTTTTGATTGGTACCAAAAATACAGAGATGTATTTGTTTTTTTTACACCACTAACAAAGAAAATGCATATGATATGCCTTTTGGTATTTTTGTGGGTGTCAATAACCACAGAAAGACAATTCTCCTTGGTTGTGCTCTTCTTCGCAATGAAACAACTAATGTTTTTCGATGGTTAATGAAGGTAAATTATTTTCTTCTAAGCTAATTTGATTTTTCTCTCATATTTGGGTTAGTTAATGATTTATTCATTGTTTTAATGCTTTTCATTTGCTTATGTTTTTATATCAGACTTTCGTATGATTGATGAAAAAGCCACCGAAGACAATTTTGACTGACCAAGATCCATGGCTGACAGAGGCAATATCAAAAGAAATGCCACAAACCAAACATTCTTTTTGCAAATGGCATATTACCGCTAAGATTAGTGGTTGGTTTATATCAACTTATCGAAATCAATATTCCAAGTGGTGCATGGATTTCTACAAGTATATAAATTAGACTCATGTGACAATTTCAAGTGTCAATGGCTTCAAGTTGTTGCCAAATATGGTATGGGTATGAACAAGCGTGTAAATGGGTTATACAAATCAAGCACTTTTGGGCATCATGCTACCTTCGTGAATTTTTCTTTAGCGGAATGACAACAGGAAGATCTGAAAGTATAAATGCCTTTATCAAGCGATTTGTTAGTGTGCATGTAAACTTAATCGAACTTGTTCAACAAGTCATTATCCACTTGGGATTTTGGTTTTATTATTTCAATCAATATTTTTCGTTTCTAATTTTAATAATTTCTAATCGATTTATTTTGAAATACAGATTCATTTGTTCATTGAAGATGTTGAACAGACACAATCGCATGATACAATGTTAGAAACATATAGAGGTTCTTTAAGAACGTTATCGCCACAAGAGGATCAAGCACATAATATTTTGACACCATATACTTTCAAATTATTCCAAGAAGAATTTGGGAGGGTATACAATATTCTGTGATTCAAGAAAATAGTGGTGAATTTGTGTTGCAACATTACAAAGAGAAGGATAGTAAAAAACACACAATCTTGTGGGATGGTAAGATGACTACTTGTTCTTGCAAGCACTTTGAATTTTGGGGTATACTTTGCTGTCACGTGCTTAGTGTATTTCTTCACAAAGATTGCTATCAAATTCCACCCATTTATCTATCTCGTTGGTGTCGTGAAACATCAATAACGGGGAAAGAAATGTTGGAATTTGAGTTAAAATTTGAGTTAAACTCAA
>JABCMJ010006097.1:0-15631 GCA_014822125.1 Arbutus unedo
ACATTACGATTGCCATAAACCAGAATCAGACTCCAGCCCAAACCCCTCAAACTCAAAGCTAGAATCAGCTACAGACGGCACCAGAGATGAACAACATCCAATACACACAAACAAAGGGGGGACCACCTCAGAATCCTTAATCCCACAACATCTAGTGTGCTGCCAAATTTCACATATATCACAAGCCACCATCCTCTCCCCATCATCATCCCTGGCCCCACATCTACATCTCACCGTCCAATTATCAACCCCACTTTCATACTTCAATTCGGGACCCACCATATCCATCCCAAACCCTTTCACCCTAATCTCAGAACCAGATTCCACCAATCCAAACAACACCTCACCATCTTCTACACTCTCCATTCCTTCAATTTCAGTCACCACTAATTTCTCAGTAACACAGTAAGTGTCCCTCATTGCATTCTCCACTTGTGATTTTAAATCACCAAATGTGGAGTGCAGTGGAAGTACAATGATTTCCCCATGAGATATTTCCATTTCGCTTCTCGAAAAATCGCTCTCTAAATCTCTAAAATTCGACACTACTCGACAAATAAATCGAAATAATTCGTCCTCTTCGTCTTTAAAAGGCCACTCTTTCGCGAAATGCTTGGCATCTAACACCGTTTGAACTGCCAATCCGATTCGTTCATTTTCCAGATAACCCATTAGTACATTTTTGTACAGAAAACCCACATCTTTATAAACATCACTTCCTGGCAATAAACCAGGTTGGTGGACTGGCTTATGTATTATTATTTCTCTTTCTTGTTCTGGATTTTTGACAGGAGAATCACTTCCAAACTCCTCGATAGTGTACTCTAAAACCCTCGTGGACTTATTCACGGTGCGATGAACGACTTGCCCATGAACAATCACGTTATTCATCGATTTGAGCACGTAGTCGATCAAACCCGTGTCGCCTATCTGTTGGCGAGCCGCGTCTCGCGCCTCCTGCCTAGTCATCCCACAACTAAAACCACCCTTTTGGGTTGCCTTCTTTTCTTTCAGTGCATCAACCACCACATTTGCAGCATGTTCCAGTCTCCTAACTGGCCACCGGCTATCAGAATTGGCAGCCACATTAGAAAACTTCCTGCATTTCACTGGTTTTTCCTTAGCAAAAAAAGACTTGGAAAGAGGTTTTGAACAAGAAGATGAACTAGTAGTGGTGGAAGCAATATATTGGGGTGATCTCTTGTGAAATGGACCACTAGACTTGAGAGTGAGCATGAATCTGAGTAGGTCTCTGATTGTGATCAATTTGGTTTCACTTAGGTCTCTGTAGTACCGAATAATGTGCTTGAAATCTCTGTATAAGCTGCCGGTCGCAAAATCGTGGGTGATACTATCAAGTTCCAGTGAGCTGAGAATATCAATTGCCTTCTCGTATTTGAGTTGGGTTACTCCAAAGCTTCCATTGCAGAATCTGTATCCCCAACGGCCAAACCAGGGGTGCCCGTAAGCTACGCCGTGAAGTAACCGGAGATCCATCGACCTTTTCTTGGAAACATCCTCCACTGTAATTTTCCTTCAAAACAAACAAGACCCAGAAAAATTCAGTCCCTTTTTCAATTAAAGTCTTAGTTGAATATATCAAATTGCAACTGTTCCATTCATTTTCCCTTGAAACAAACAAAACCCAGAAAAATTCAGTTTCTTTTCCATTAAAAAAATTAGCTAAATCTATCAAATTGCAGCTTTTCCATTCATTTTCCTTTAAAACAAACAAGACCCAGAAAAATTCAGTACCTTTTCCATTAAAATCTTAGTTAAAGCAATCAAATAGCAACTTTTTCATTCATTTTCCTTCAAAACAAACAAGACCCGGAAAAATTCAGTCCCTTTTCCAATAAAATCTTTGTTAAATCTATAAAATAGCAACTTTTCCATTCATTTTCCTTTAAAACAAACAAAACCCAGAAAACTCAGTCCATTTTCAAGGTTGAATTTTTATTTCATAACACTTATTAAAAGCTTGGATTGAAAATATTTCCATTCGTACAAACAAAACTACGACAACTTTCCATCAAAACAAACAAGACCCAGAAAAATTCAGTCCTTTTCCTTTAAGATCTTAGTTAAATCTATCAAATAGAAACTTTTTCCATTCATTTTCCCTTGAAACAAACAAAACCCAGAAAAATTCAACCCATTTTCATTTCATAACACTTGATCAAAATCTTGAATTGAAAACATTTCCATTCGTAGAAACAAAAGTAAGACAATTTTCCTTCAAAACCAACAAAAACCAGAAAACTTCAGTCCATTTACAATTCATATACAATAAACCTAACAATTCAGAGTAATTTTCACTGTAATTTTCCTTCAAAACAAACAGAACCCAGAAAAATTCAGACCATTTGCGATTCATGTATCTAATCAAGCTCCTATAAATTAATTGTTTTCGTTACCGGGCCTGAAGATTTGTGCAGATACGGTCCCAGAGATCCATGATTTCTCTGCCGTGAAGGCACTTAGACCCGCCTTCGATTCCATTGATACAGAGCAGATGACCGAACCCGTTGCAGTGGATCAATCCGTGCAACAGATGGGTTTGCAGATCAAAAACCCCATCATCCAAAGGCTTATTCCACTCATCGTCCACTGGAATTATCATGTGATATTTTCGTTTCGAAACAAAGTGGTGACTCCAACCTGCAACGGAATTTCAAGTACAAGAAATTCTTCAACAATACTAAGAATAAGGACCCAAAAAAGTGCATAGAAAAAGTGATTTAGAGACAGAATAATTCTGGGTAGACCCTGAATTCCCAAATTAAATTATGAGTTGACGATTTTAGCTCAAAAACTCGCAAAATTTACTCATAAATTGAAGGAAAGCCGTAGGATTTTGGAAAACCCTGAATCGCAAATGAAATTGACAAAATTGCAGGTTTTAGATCAAATTCTATCGGAAACTAAACCTAACATCAACCAAAAAAACTCTGCCCGATCATCCAATTCACTCCAACAAACAGGCACGGTTCTGTAGTCAAAGCAACTTGGTTATTTTCATGTACACGTTGGGCCTTTTGGGGGTTTCTTAGAGTCATATTCACTCTGCTTAGATTGACTGAACACATGAAACCTTCCACTGGCTTCGTGTTAGAGCCTGAATCGAAGGAAAGCTGTAGGATTTACGGAAAAGCCTTAGGATTTATGGAAAATCCTGAATCCGAAATGAAATTGAAAAATTGCAGCTTTGGGATCAAAACCTCTCGAAAACTAAAACTAAAATCAACCAAAAAAATCCCCCAAAATTTAACAAAAGTCTCGATATCCCAAAAGTATAATCAACAAAATTGAAGTTTTCAGATCAAAATTACACTATATCCAGAAGGAAATCCCAAATGAAACAGAAAAATAGAATCACATTACGCAATTCGAAAATTGAAAAAAAAAAAAAAAAAAAAACCTAGTCTTCCAAAATCAACTGAAAAACTGAAGCTTTCAAATCGAAATTAGATGAAACCCAGTTCTAAAAACAAGAGGAAAAGAGAGATATGAACTCGCCAGTACAACGGCACTGATCACAAAACGGAGTGAGGGAGTGCTTGACGTTCTCTTCAATGGTGTACAGGGGGACCAGAAACCCCATGTTTTCGTGAACCAGAAACGTACACCAAACGGGCATGCCGTTCACGTTGTACCCCTCAGGTTCTCCGCATTGTTGAAGGAAGACCCGGATGTTGTCTCGAAACGCCCCCGACGGAGCGATGGGGCAACCCGGGTGTGCGAACGTGTGGAGCCCATAGATCTTCGGAGTTCGTTTTCTCTTCTTGTATGCTTCAAATGGGATCGACATTGTTGAAGCTCGAGAGCGAGAGGGAGCAAAAGAGAGAGAGAGAGAGAGAGAGAGAGAGAGAGAGAGAGAGAGACAGTGTGAGAAAGGTTTCTGTTTTCTTTCGAATGTTTGTTGCTTACAACTGTTACTACATTTTACCCGCTCGAATTCGAAATGGTTGAGGTTACGTAAATGCCCCTTGACAACTCAGAGTATTACATTTACGCCCTGTTGTGAATATTGATAGATTCTGACAATCTGTTTTCTGGGTTCAGGGGGTGCAATGGTCATTTAATACTGTATCTTAACTGTTCATTAGCTCTTGACGGTTAGAGAGGTTTGAGCGCGGGGACTTGGAGCAAACTACTTCTTGCTGACGTGGAAGACTAAGGCTGTGTTTGGATGGAGAGAAAGAGGGAATGAAAATAGGGACTAGTAGACTTTGTGTGCATAGAGCGGCATGGTGTAATATGCGCCAAAATATACTGTTTTGACGCACCAAAAAATGTCCAAATGGTTAGGTTTTCGAGTGCTAAGTCAGCATCATTTTGACGCGCATAAGGCCGGCTAGGGAATAAGCCCGTGAGCTTAGGCAACCTCCAGGCGATAATTTTTTTTTGTAAATATAGAAAAAAAATTAGAAACCCACTGGAAAAAAATTATAAATTTTAATATTAAGTGGATAACCAACCTGAGGTCGGGCTTAGACAACCCAAAAATTTATGTTCGGTTTAATATAATTCAATTTAATATAATTTTGATATTTAGAATCTGTAACCATTTAGGATACAAAGAAAATTAACTCAAATTCACAAGCATGAGCATGTTGCGGTGTAGCAAAATGACATTTTGACATGAGAATGTTCAAGAATTATTTTATGTGTCAAAATAACGTCATTTTGACACACAAACTATACACAGTAGGACCTCCGAAGTCCGCATATCTTACAACATTTGTCATTACTTGTCATCTCAATACAAGTTCCTTTTCTAACCCCATTGTAGGCGCACAGAAACAAAATGCTCAAGTGGCACTAGTGTCATAGTCAGAACAACATAATTTAAAGATTAAAATAAACAAAATTACGTTATTTTACCCGCAATATATATGTAAAGCTGTACTAGAACTCTCCTGAATCCTCCATGGATTTGGCGCATTCAATTCTGAAGTTCAACAGCACTTTATACTACTAACACCAATAAAAACTATATTTTTCTTTTTCTTTTGGAACAAGAAATCTACAACTCCAATGCTTAATATGGTTTAAGACCTAAATGCAAAATCAAATGTCAGCCAAAAGTGCTTAGATTCTGTCGTATCATTCAAATAGTTTAAACTCTGATCAAAACTTCTCATATCTTAAAACCAAATACACATATGATACAAAGGCCAAGTGGGGAATCATCTCTAATTTTGCTACCATAAGCCCCAAGGCTTTTAGCAATCCGATCGGTCTGGCGGCTCAACTGGGTCTTTTCTTTTCTTGGGCTGCCACTCTCCTTCTGCACCACTGTGAAGCCATCGAGTTTGTCTAGCTGGTCCACCTCTAGTCGGCCAGGTTGACCAGCCGCCGAAGCTGGCTTTTTTTGGTCACTAATTAAGGAGAAAGTATGATAAAACACCGCGTAATGTATTTACTTTACCTTCGTTATCTGGCTTCACCTAAGGATAGGCTGTAAGTTGATCTTATGTCGGCTAAGAAGACGCAAAATTTCATCTCTTTTGCGGTCCCGGATTGAGGAAAAATATGCAAGGACAAGAGAAATATTTGTTCACGATATAGTTCAAGAAATTGTAGGCGTCTATTCCGTTTGACTGATTAAGTACAGCTTCTGACCATCACTGATCAAATCCACATCAAGAATTCTACCCGCATCTTCGGATAATATACAAGACCCCGATGGAAACTCTAACTGCTGTGCTGCTATTTTGATGAGCTCTTCGATGGTGTGCGGGACCCACAGCACGATTCCGTGCTTCTTCCAGTCCTTTGCATCCCATGGATGGGATGGAAACACCGTGCATTTCCTTGAGCGCGGGTTATCTGTAGTCAGCAATAGTAGTTCTGTTGTTAACTCATTGAAAGTAGCAAGTTAAACAGTCAATCATAAGAGCATCTCCTACCCACCGGCCATCCTTATATCTTCTACATTTGAAAGGATAAGCATTTCATCCTCCACATCTAGGTTATGGGCATAAAAACAAAGGAAATCCTCTGTAGTAAGAAAGAAGCATACATTTTCAGGTAAATTTGTCATGTAATTGATCAAAGGCTGGATAAGAAAAATTTATATGATCACAAATTATAGCGTGGAAGACCAGTGTACTTTAGCCAAAGGGTTGTTACAATGAAGAAACACAAGCATGACAAAATGCACAGTGACGGAAGTAGCTGGTGGTTCACAACATATGCAGCAATTAGGTATACCGACTCTGAACAAGTAAAGGACAACGAACAATATTCGTGGACTGATCACAAGAGTGACAAGTCTTGAACCCCAAGACCAAGAACTAGAGTTCCATATACCAGACACGGGACTGCGACAAATAGTACTTCCTTGGATTATTTGTAGAACACCAATCATCTCAAAACACTTGAGCATTAGGAAACAGACCAAACCATGCACAACAAGCTAACAAAGCTAACCCCCAACTTCTCCAAAAATAATGAATCATTCAAATTTCAGTTTCAGGAGACTTCTCATATTTTACGTCACTATGAACTTAAGCAACAAATCTTTGCAGTTCGTAGTCTTCTTAGTCTTAGATAATCAAGGTAACATCTAGTTCAAGTTTGGTAAGGAAGCAGCAAAGTAGTGCGTTGCAATACCTATGGTTTCTTGAGGGGAGTCAGGGAACTCAGACAGTTGTTTGGATTTTGCTTCTTCCAGTAGCTTGATTAAGCTTTTGTTGCCGGACGCTTGCGCTTCACCAAGAGGAGTATTACCCCATCTGCAAATCACGAATACTCCAGTAATTGTTTTGTTGTAAGACTTCACTAGTAATTAATCGAATGACCAGTTCTTCACTTTTGTTATCTATGTGCATCCGTTAGATCTATCTCCATTCTTTCTCAAGATGAATAACATTGAAGTCATTTTTTCATTATGCCTTTAATCTCACTAACGACACCAAGGTAGTGTTTGGATCATGGGTTTGAGGAGGGAATTGTGAAAAGAAAGAAAAGGAAGAGGAAACGATAGGGAGAAAAATAAGAAATGTTTGAATACCTTCCTCCACTCCTTTTCTTTCCTATAAAAGTCCCTACACATATCCAAGATTGAAATACAGCTTAAAGAAAAAAAAAAATCAGTGGGCAAACACAAAAATGGAAGTAAACTGTAAACTCGTTGCCACCAACTAACATGAGAGTTTAAGCTGTTAGAGTGAGGTGTAAATTCTGTAACTACTATCTCCAGTATAGACAATCTGAGGTAACTAATATCCTCATCCAGTGGGATCAAGATATCGTATTAAATACAACGAATCCCAACTGGTGCAAATGGGAAAATAAATACGTACAATATTAGGTCACTAAGGTCTGTCTAGTTTACGGTGTCAACGTATAATTTCTTATGCTAAGAGACAGGATGAAAAAGGAACCAATAAATGGAAATTCAACTTTAAGAACCTACATTTACACCTTTTTCCAAGAGATCCATGGTTCACAATATAGAAAAATTGACTTGTTTCTTCAAGATGACATGCAAAAGTTCAATTGCAAAATAATTAGGTGGAAATTTCCGCTGGTCCGAATACAATGGAAGTGAATTATACCTGTCTTTTGAAAATACACTAGCCCCAGCCCCCAAAAGCAACTTCGCCATGAGATATAATCCCTCAGAGGTGGCTACATGAAGTGGGGTTCGGTCATAATAATCCTTGGAGTTTGGATCAACGCCATTGGACACTAGCCTTTTGAGAAAATCCGAGTCACCCCTTGAAACTGCCGTGCACAAGAAACAACCCACATCATCGATCTTTAATGCAGCCCCTTGTTTAACAAGTTTTGAAGCAACTCGATCATGTCCATTCTTGAGGGCTTCTAGTAAGGGTGTGTTTCCAAACTTATCTACGAAATTTAAACCGAAGAAGTGCATGTTAATTATTTTGGCTTCCAAAACAGAACAAAACTTAAAAAACACAACAGTAACAAGCGCCTTAGACAGTGAACCTGAGATGTTGATGTCTACACCTTCTTGACTTAGGAAAAGAGTTATATCTTCATATCCTTGCGATGCAGCAAGATGCTGTTGAAAAATAGATAAACCAAGATTTTCAGGATGAAGGAGTTCGTTGTGGAGAATTTCATTTACATACGTTTGCCAAAAGTAAACAATTGGAAAGGAAAGGAAAAACAAAGAAAACACATATAGAGTGGCCTACAAGAATTTGGAACAACTAAATCTGGCAAAACACTAAGCTGGATAATATGCATTCATAGATCATCTCTTGGCAAACAACAAGATCTTTATTCCTCTGATTCCTATCATGCCTAATGCATCAAACTATCAGGTGCATTTAGAACAATATACTAGCTACTGCAAAATTTCTTGGGATAGATGTGATTAAAGAAGGGAAAGAATGAAAATACCCTAATTAAGTAGATGATGAAGAAGGGACTCTCGTGATTTCTAACAAGTTCACAAGGCATACTGAGCAAGAACGAACGGAAAGCAAGTGACTATACGTTGTATTGGCAACAAGATACTGCTGTTTTCATAAAATAAGCATCCCATTGGGAAAGCAAGGAGCAAACATTTAAAACTGGAAAACAACTGAAACTACAAGTTTAACTTGTAAAGCATACCAATGGTGATCTTCCATCATAATCAGTCTTGTTTGGATCAGCTCCAGCTCGGATCAAATCTTTGAGTTGATGCAGATCTCCATGATAAGCTGCACTGTTTACTCTTAAAGCAAGTTCAGCTTCTTGCTTTCCAATATGAAATGTGATGTCAGATTCCAATTGATTGACACGGAGATTTGCCTCTTTTCCCTGTCATCGTATAATTATTAAGGTGTCTGTTGTATTATGCATATGTCTACATCCACAGTAGAGCGCCATGCACGCATGCACATATATATGCATTTTTGTTCCCCATTTCCATATGGAAAACGCGTGAAATGCATTTCTCAATACCGAAGCCATGGGTCAAAAAGAAGTGCAAGAAACAACATAAGGAGAAGAACTGGACAAATTACCAAATTCTAGATTACCTCCAGAAGGTTGTTCATGATTCTTCGCCCGTCATGGAAATATATATCAAGGATATTTGAGAAAGATTGTTTATCAACACGCAGAAGCCTACATAGCTCACACACTCGAATGGTACAAGGCTGAGGAATGTTACAAAGTATAGAAATTTCTCCGAATGAGCTGTAAGGTTCCAATTCTGAAACAGTCTCCTCTAACCCATCTGCCCCTGTACCAACCTCCTCCTGTACATACATAGTTTTCATCCATCTTAAGAAAGTAGATTGATAAACAAGAGCAAGGTAGGAAGAGACCTGATGAGTCCTAAATATCTATAGTCATTAATCTTGGGATTGTCGTGATTCAGAAACGTGGGGATAAAAAAACACTCGAAATGCATAAACATTGGTGCGTAGTACCAAGGAGCCCCAATAACAGGAGGGGATGATGATGACAAGTAGACCAAAGTCAAAATACCTAGACCAGTCAAGACATATCGATCTAGTAACGACAAGTTTATTGAGGCATCAGAATATGCCAAAATAGAAATTAACACATCCAGAATGAGAATATTGAACTGAAAAGTATATGAGCTAACTAAAGGAAACAAAACAAAACAAAACAAGAAAATAAAGAAAGAAAGAAAATAAGGATGTAACTCATGGCAATCAAATAAATATTAATGAACTTACAAGATCGTATCATACCAGCATACCATGACATACGAAATAAAGTTGATCTACCACATTTCCCTGTTCCATTATTACTTCTCCTGGAAGGAAAAACTCCTCATGCACCCTGATTACCTGCAACAGCAAATGGTTTAGAACAACTTCGTCAAATTAAGTAAAGCAACAATTTCTTATTTAACGAGGACAAGCTTGTTACTCTAATTGTATTAGTAAGATGAAGCATAGAAGTATTAAGGTGCCTCAAAACTGTTTGATGGAGCTCCAAGGGGGAGGGAATAATATTTTGGGCACCAAGCCTTGTTTCACCAATCATAACTTCTATAACCATCACACAACTTTTGAAAGAGAATCGGACCAAAAGTGATAATGTTTGTCCTTGATATGAGTTTTGAAATGGTCAGGCAAATGACTTACTATCTGATTGATAAATTCCAAAGAGCATCCTTTGAAAAGAGGGACATTTTCAATGTATGACTTGTATAATGTTTGGGAAATCTGCAAAACCAGGTTATCAATGAGCCATGCAAGATAGAAACCCATAAAAACACAATCTATCTATCTATTTTGTCTACTAAGCACGTGCAGTTCATGTGTCAACCTTCTCTTTTCTTAAAAGACAGAAAATTCCACTTGGCAACTTCTCTCACTCTTTTTCCTCGCTCCATTTACTCTACTAGGAAATCTCTAATTTGATTATAACTATGATTTCATTTGAAACTTTCAGGATTCCAATCAAAACATTTAAATGAAAAGTCTAAGATTGTCTTAAGTTATATACTTAATGATTTAGTCAAATTGATGATTAAGTTATATTTTATATGTTTGGTTACTCTCATATTTTTTGTCATCTCCACACATATTTGGAAACTATTTCTACTGTACTTGAAAAATACATATTTCATGATCCGGTGCATTGCATGGGACCAATTCTTGTAAAAAAACTATCATACAGTATGCTGAAAACTTTTTATGGCAAAAATTCCGAAAAAATAAAAATTTGAGACTTCTAGTAAAATGTAATGGTTGAGTTATATTTGGAAATTAACAACTACAAACATTTTGTATTGTGTTTCTTCTTTTTTACCTTAGCACGAATAGAGATGGGGATATCCTGAAGAACAGAAGCTTCAGTATAACTGCTTTCATATTGTAACGTCAAGTGACCTTTGATCTGATTACGGATATCCCTCCCAAGTTTATTTCTGTTCACATATTTCATAACATCTGTCATTTTATCTCTAAACCTCTCTGTCTTTGATCCTTTCACAATTAATGCAGTCATGTTACCAATCAAATAAGCACCAATAATCATGTCAAAGGAGACATAAATCATTACGAATATCATTTCCCTCGGATTGACTGCATGTATATCTCCATAACCTGCACCAGAAAGAGGCCAAACAAACCCACTTTTTAAACCATGGTAAGCGTTCTAACATTTCATTTAGAAAGACCACCCAATTTTCTTCTGTTGTTGCTTCTATGTGTGAAATACTGAACACGATGGAAGAAAAGAAAGGAACCATTCACTCATAGATAAAGGAACTCACCAACAGTTGCCATAGTGACAATGGAGAAGTAGAGGGATGTCGTGTATCGTGTCCACAAATCAATTTCTCTGAAGCTAGAATAACTGTAGTTACCCATTTTTAAATTGCCAATCCATGTGTAGCCTTCTTGTTTCTCAGGCAGAGTGGTAGCCAGATAATAAAAGATGCAGGCTGCAGTATGTGTGCAGTAGAGCTCAACAGCTATGAGCTTTATAATCCTGGTGAACAGATACTTGATCCTTATATCCTTCTCCATCGTTTGGAAAAAATCAGTGACTTTGAGAACCCAGCACAACCTGATCCATAGAAGGTACCTCACCCCTTCTTTATCTCCACTAGCCTGATTTACACATTTTGCCATGTAATAATTACTGAAGAGGTACTTGGTGTTTAAACAAAATGGTTTAAAACTATAATATACTATCTCAATTTCAGGACACGCAAAAACTGCCATGATACTGATCTCCAATACTCACTCAACAGCCCGTAAATTCTATTGTTCTGCCTAGTCCTGCCCCAGCATAGAAATCTTAATATGACAATCATGTTTGGATGCTTCAGATTTCCATTTAACCAAATAATTCAGAACTTCTGTGTAAGACTAGGTTCCAAATTTCCAATCACACAATTGGTGGCCAAATATTGGTTTTCTTTTTCATTTTTTTTCAGCAAAGATCTATACTCCTATGTGAAAATCGTCTTCATATAACTTCTCTCTCTTTCTTATAGTCCTTTGTAAGTTGTTCGGTAATACAGTCTTTCATACTGGAAATGCACACAAAGAAGTGCTCCATTGAATCTTGGACCGTAGCCCCAAGAGACCACTATGCCAAGCAGAGATTATTTAGTGGGAGGTAAAATCACATTCAAGGACAACAGACGGTTCTTGACCTCGGCAATTTCACCGGATAACTCGTTTACATACTTTTGGATTGTCATAGTCAATGATTTGTGTTCACTTGGGGCTTATCGTAATTCTCCAACAAACTATAATGTCAAATAACATGATGACCACCATGTTCTATTTGAGACACTGCATAGTACATACTATCAAAGACATATAAAGCAAGAATCTGTCCCATCTCAAGTGAACAACCAAAAGTGCCTTGGTAGTTGCGTTCTAAAGTAAATTTTTTCTATTTTTACTAATATATATTATGCATATCGAAATATGTAAACATTGCATGTTACACACTATCCAAAACATGTAAAGCAAGAATATGTCCTAACTCAAGTGAACAACCAAAAGTGCCTTGGTCCCAATAGTTGGGTTCTAAAGTAACTTTTTTCTATTTCAACTACTATATATCATGCATATCAATACATACATTCCACAAAAGTGGACATAGCTACAACTGCTTCAGTTTTTTAGTTCAATGTTTATTACTACTTCCCTTTTTCTTTTTCTCCTTTTCCCTCCACTGTCCCCATTTAACTATTCAAATTGCATGGCGAGCCCTAAGGGTTTGATTTTTGAGATTCCATATCACACCCATAGTGTGTCGAGGGATTGGATGAATTTGTTTGTTCTGGTTATAATCCTTACGTTTGATTGTGTTTTGAGAGTGATATTGTGCGAATACTTGCATACATGAGTCATTTTTGCTTCGTATTGCAATGGGCAACAATGACCAGAGAGCCCCAACAGTAACTGTAACTAAAGCACAATTGAGAGACCCATAAAGCAATTGCACAGGGAGAAATTAACAAAAACTTTGCATCATGTCAAATGAAAACAAGAACTAGAAACCATATGTTCTCTCGAAACAACTACTCTAGTAGCAAGAGAGTGTTACCCAATAAATAGCATCCCAAGGCATACAAGCAAGAAGATCAATGGTAAAACTAGATTTCAGGTACCTGCAGATATAGAAAATATAAACCAAAAGGAAGAATTAGCTTTTTACTACTTGTGTTAAAAGGCAGCTTATTTGAAATATTTTTTCTTTGCGAACTTTTTTTTGTGTGGAAAAAATCAACTGACATAACGAGTTGTACAACTCTATGCATGCTAATGTGTCACGTTTCATTGGTTCTGGCAGAATAAAGATCCACCCAACTGTCAATCAGAAAGTGCCACATTAGTATATTTTCTCATCAAAGATTCCAAATTCCTTGAGTTTTTAGAATAGGTATGCCGTATGTATAATTCGTTGTGTTTGTGGAACCCTTTCTTTTAACATCCCGCCAATTGCCAAAGCTGAAAACTACAAAATTTTGAACATGTCAAGAAAACTAAAGACGAGGAAAAAATAGCCAAAACACACCCAAAAAGAATTTGCTTTCCACCTATATTTTTCGTGTTTGGCAATTCTTTTCCATATTTTGTCTTCATTGTTTCCTCCCATCAACACACACTGGTTTAGCAAAAGGTGGAAAAAAAAAAAAAAAAAAAAAAACCAACCGAGAAGAACAGAGGAAGTAAAATCAACTTACGAGAAGCCGAATAAAACCCATAAAAAAGGTGAGGACCTAAAATCGAATAGTGGTGTAATTTTTGTAGGAAAGAGGAAATAAACTGACCGAAGGGCTATTGGGATGCGTTTATAGACCATTTTGTAGGTCTGACTATCTCTGTAGGCGACGAAGAATCGGAGGATAATGTCGACGAGGAAAACCACTTGACCGACGATGTCCAATAGGAAAAGTTTCCTGGGCAATCCCCTGAAGAAGCCGAACTCCATGGGTGTGAAGAAAGATGAGTAGATTGCCCACACCAGTATGATCTTCGTCCACGCTTGATACCACCTGCATTTGCTCTTGTTTCAGAAACCAGTTTTATAACTAGCGGGTTCGGATCCCCCAGTTTTAGACCCACCCATTCGTTTAAGTTTTGCTCCATTATGCTAATCAGGACTAAACATCTTGTATGTTTTGCAAGCTTACAAAATAGGAATCAAGAAATTTTTGTAGAATTCAAAATTAAAATTCATGATTTATGATTTCACAAATATAAGTAAATCATGATATTTATTTTTAAATTTTTAAAAAAAATTAATTTTAATTTCGAAACTATAGTATTGCCCACGTACATGTCCATGCATATGTCCATCCATGAGTCAAGGCAAACAAAGTTTGTAACTTGGGTCTTCAAAACTTATTTAAAGTTAGAGACATCTAATAATTACGGGAAAAATTGATTGTACTAGAATGATTTTTTTCTTTTTGATAAAAATATAGAACGAATGATATTTATGTATTTCTTTTAAGTCTATCACCACATATCTCCTTAATATATATTATTTTGATTTTTCAGATAACTTAACATTTGTGTTTTTGCCATTAAAGGCCTCAATTTTAAAATGTCAAGGACCATTATGCAAAAAAATTGATAATTAATAAAAAAAACCTCTTAAAGTGTAAGAATTTATTTAGAACCGTACAATTACGTGAATATGTGTAAGTATTCTTATAAAAATAAATATGTCAATAAATCTTAACTCATCGGCTTTGGATATGGTAACAATTACAGATCAAAGTCGTCTTCAGGAGGTATGTATCCAACTAACAGCTGGGTCGTTTGCTATAATTATCTTACGTTTGACACAGTGGCCCAGATTTTGAATCTGTTGACCAAATTGGCAACTGATGCATCGCCAACCGTGCCCAAAATTAGCAAAGAAAAATCGCCGCGACTTTAATCTATCCTATTCTCGAGGGGGTTCAATTGTTTTTGCCCCAGTTGTTTGGGGGCGACGATAAAGAATTATTTTGAGTGTTCTGTTCTAGATTTTTCTTCAATCCTATTTTTTCTCTACGTTTTAAGATAAAAGTGAATGAATTTCATGTGAACGTTCGATGAAAGAAGATATTGAACACCAAGCAACACCGGTAACAGTGTTTCAAAACCGTGGAGTGACACAATGATCCAAGCAATTTGCGGTGGAGAGAGAGAGAGGGGTGGTACCTGTTATCAGGATGGATGACCATGCATTTGGAGAGGTCTCTGATGCCATTGATGACAGTTCCTCTGCTGAATATCCTACGACCCGGCTCAAATCTTAACTGTCTGTTGATCAGATTCAACCGGCTTCCAAGTGACGATTTAATTCGATCTCTCAGATCATCCACCTCATACTCTTCTTCCTCACTTGCGATTCCGTTCGTTTGCTCTTCTCTTCTTCCAGTCCCAGCCATTTTATTACGTATCTATCTTTCAATCTCAAATAAGATATACGCCTCAGAACGAAAAGCGCATGTGTGTTAGGCTGTTAGCTGATTAGTGATGCAAATCTGCTTTTATCCAATCCATTATCGGACTAATACCGTGGATTCAAGTGTTCTAGGAGTTTTTTCTCTATTGACAGCAGAAACTAATTGAGCTTCGTTTGAGCTTTCATAAGCAAAAGCTGAAACAGTAGTTACAGACTATGCCGTAGAATATGCGCGAAATAATATCCT
>JABCMJ010006106.1:0-11648 GCA_014822125.1 Arbutus unedo
AGTTGACTGAGGTGAGTAAAGGCCCATAGTCTAAGTCCAATGGGAAAGAGTGAGTTGTCTTGTGGTTGGTACTTTCTAGTATATGAAGGATCCAGTCTTGCGAGGCGAGGATAATCTTAGCTCGGTATAAGCAAGGGTCCGTAGGAGAGGATGGGCGCCCCCATCTGAAAACCCGCCGGTAATCGACCAGCACTCGAAGCGTTAGCGCGCTTTCCGGAGCCATCACCAAGGTTTAAGTGGGTACATGCAAACAGAGTCTACTATGAACTAAATTTAATTTCTGCTAGATTGCCGCAAAAACCTATTTTATCATGTGTTCTACAACTAGACGTAGCTGAAAGTGAACTCAAAGGACTCAATTTTTAGCCTTGCCCATTTAAGGAGTTTGTTAATACATTTGTGTGGCTGTTAACCCTAACTTCCATAATTCCATGTGGTTTTTGATAAAATCTCTCAAGTGGGTTATTTGTTCCCCATAGTTCATGTCATTTATTAGATTTCTTGCCCTGTGTATTGTGATCTTGTTCATTTTTTTTTGTTTTGAAATTCTTCGTTCGTTAGAGGAAAGACATTATCTCTCTCTCGTTATTGATGAACTTATATGGGAGATGTAACTGAAAATTCTTAATAGCTGAAGAATTACATACCTTCTTTCACGATGATCAGTGTTTAGAAATTGTCTTTGTTCTTGAACCCAATAATCTAACGTATGCACAACCCTCACTGATTTGTATGGAGAGTAATGGGTAGGATTTCCAGTCTAATCTATATTACGTTAATCCAGTAACTTGATGGTAATCACAGGCCTTTATGCAGATAGACAGGGACCCTTTCCCAATAGTCACAACCCTTTATGACTCTTTTTCAAGAGTCACATCCTTTTATACTTCCTTCCATCAAGGAAATTATTTGACACCTTTTTGGATAGTCACCATTATTAAGTACTTAAATATAATAATCAGAGTTTTAATTAAAATGCACATAATACATAAATATAATGATAGAATGATGTGGCATGTGAGCCACACTTAATGAATATAAAACTAACATTCTCCCACTTGGCTCACACAACATATCAATTTTAAAAACCCTAGATAAAAGATATTATATGCTGAAGTTGGCCATACAATGAAAACTACCCAAATAATAACCTTTAAAGACTTAACACACGAATCATGACGGTTATGCTACTAAAATGAGCATTTCCTTTCATGTATTACAATGTACAAGTCTTTCAATAATTTGTAATATTATGCTTTATGAATGACTTCCAACAAACCACTCAGGTGGACAGTATGTCGAAAAAGATACTTTATGTGCACAAAGAAATATGTTCTTTTATTGACAATTCCAAACATACAAATAACAAGAAATCAAATGATAGTTAGCTAACTAAACCCATATACTCTACATGTTTCGAAAATACTTTTACAGTGAGCCCTTTTGTCATGGGATCCGTAATCATTAAATCTATACTTATATGTTCTATAATGACCTCTTGTTTACTAATCCTCTCTCCAACAGCAAGATACTTGATGTCAATGTATTTGCTTCGACTCCCACTTTTATTATTGTTAGAGAAAAAAACTGCAGATAGGTTATCACAATACATTCTTATTGGCCTAGATATCGAATCCACAATCTGAAGCCTTGTGATAAAATTCTTTAACCATACAACCTGTGAAGTTGCTTCAAAGCACGCTATAAACTCTGTTTCCATTGTCGATGACGCTACAATTGTCTCTTTGGCGCTTTTTCATGATATAGCACCTCCTGCTTTCCTAAAGACATATCCTAAAGTGGACTTTCTTGAATCTTGACAACTGGCAAAGTTTGAATCTGAATATCCAACTATTTCGAGATAGTTGACATGCTTATAGGTGGGCATTAAATTTTTAGTTCCCTGCAAGTACCTCATGACGTTTCTAGCAGTCCTCCAATGTTCTATTCCAGGATTGCTTTGGTATCTACCAAGCATTCCTACTGCAAAGGCAATATCAGGCCTTGTACAGATTAGAACATGCATTAAACTACCAATGGCAGACGCATAAGGAATACTTAACGTTTGTTCCTTCTCCAAATCATTTTTTGGACATTGACGCAGACTGAATTTGTCACCCTTCAAAATAGGTGCTACATTAGGAGTGCATTTACTCATTCCAAATTTGTCCAAAACTTTGTCAATGTAAGCTCTATGAGACAATCCTAATGTTCTCTTTAATCTGTTCCTATGAATCTCTATATCTAAGACATAAGAAGATTCATCCCTATCTTTCATTTCAAAGTTTTGAGAAAGATACTGTTTAGTATCATGCAACAAGCCCAAATTATTGGTTGCAAGTAAAATATCATCTACATATAGAACTAAGAAAATAATTTACTCCCACTAGTCTTAAGATATATACACATATCAACAATATTTTCCGTAAAACCATAAGAGGAAATAACATTGTGAAACTTTAAATACCATTGGCGGGAGGTTTGTTTTAGTCCATATATGGATTTCTTGAGTTTGCAAACCAAATTACTAGCATTGTCAGAACAAAATCCTTCAGGTTGCATCGTGTATACTTCTTCCTCAAGATCCCCATTCAAAAACGCTGTTTTTACATCCATTTGATGTAACTCCAAGTCAAAGTGAGCTACTAATGCCATGATAATTCTAAACGAGTCCTTTTTAGAAACTGGAGAGAAGGTATTATGGTAATCAATGCCTTTTCTCTGAGTGAAACCCTTAGCTATAAGTCTTGCCTTATATCGTTCAATGTTACCATTCGAGTCTTTCTTAGTCTTATAGACCCATTTACAGCCAACAACCTTAACTCCCTTAGGTAACTCTACAACACTCCAGACTTGATATTTTGCCATGGATTCCATTTCTTCCTTCATAGCATCATACCATGAATTAGAATTTTCTCCATTCATGGCATCAGTAAATGAAATAGGATTATCTTTAGGTTCAACGTCAAAACCAGACTCCATCAAGTATACTAAATAATCACCAGAAATAGCCGACTTTCTTACCCTTGAGGTGTATCAAGACTCTGTGATTTTCACAGTAGAACACTACCTTCGAAACAGTGTTATCTATGAAAAAACACCATTATTTATAAGGTTTTACAATAATTTCTTCCCACATGTGAAACGGCAACCCACTAAATCAACACCAGCAAAAGTCCAAAATCTCGATTATGTAGAAAACGACAACTTCTAAATTTTCACAGTGAAAATTGAGTTTAGAAACTTCTTCAATTACTTTCCGGAAAGTGAAACAGGGAAACACAGTTGTGTAATTTCAAAGACACCTCCTTCAATCCAACACAAAAGTAGCGGAATTAAGCAGAAACGGTACACAAAGTTTGGAAATTGCTTTTTAAAGCGATCAGTGGAGTCGATACTCCATTAGACCAATGGAGTGATGCAGTCTAGAAATTGCATATTAATTTTCATTAGAAATAAAAAATTAATATCAAAAGGTGGTGAAAAAGACAATGAAGCTTGCCGACCAAACTACATTCACAACATTTAGAGTCCATGCGTAATCATCAAACACCACAACGGAAAGGCAGGCTTTGATACCAATTGATGAACTTATATGGGGGATGTAACTGAAAATTCTTAATAGCGGAAGAATTACATATTTTCTGTCAGGATGATCAGTGTTTAGAAATCGTCTTTGTTCTTGAACCCAACAATCTAACACACGCACAACCCTCACTGATTTGTATGGAAAGTAATAGGTAGGATTTCCAGTCTAATCTATATTACGTTAATCCAGTAACTTGATGGTAATCACAGGCCTTTATATAGATAGACAGGACCCTTTCCCAATAGTCATAACCCTTTATGAGACTATTTTTCAAGAGTCACATCCTTTTATACTTCCATCCATCAAGGAAATTATTTGACATATTTTTGGATAGTCACCATTATTAAGTACTTAAATCTAATATCCAGAGGTTTAATTAAAATACACATAATACATAAATATAATAATAGAATGATGTGGCATGTGAACCACACTTTATGAATATAAAACTAACAGTTATCACTAATAGGGAACATTGTGGCAAGGGGATTTCTCCTGTTAGATATCCTTTTAGTATTTTCTTGGAATCTTGCTTTCCTAATCGACCTTCCTTTTTTTTCTTAAATTTCCCAGCTGGAAAGCATTTGTGAGGATGCATCGGTTTCAGACAGAAGACATAATCCATTTAATCACTTTGTCCCAGCCCTTAGGTCTGGAGAGTGGTCTGATATTGGTGGTCGCTCTGATATGGAGGATACTCACATATGCATCACCGACCTAGCAAAGAACTTCGGTTACAATGTACTTGGTGAGGAAGCTATCTCCTTCTATGGTGTAAGTTCTTTAACCTACTTTTGTTGTCCATTTTTCATCTTCTGTGACAGTCTGTGAGGTAATTAGTTCTCGTGTGAACTTGGTTAACATGAGAACTAATGTTGGGAGTGTGGTATGGGACATGGGGCAGTCTCCTAGCTTTCAAATTTCAATCATCGATAAAACTTAGGAATTCAAATTTCAAAGTATTGTGGCTGCTAATTGTTTGAGAGAGGTCATCTTTGTCAATACAATATGGTGCGGATAAAGTGTCTGAATTAGGCAGATGGGTGTTCTTATGTTGTATCCATAATTGAGTTGTACTTTGGTTCTTGTTTTCTTTTGGACATTCTGTACACTGCATATACATAAACCTTTAGGGAGATTGATTGTGATCTACATTTGGACTTTTTTTTTTCTGGATTTCAATAATGAGGATCCTTGCAATAGATTGTTCCAGTTTTTCATTGTTTCTTCTATCTCCGTACTTATCCGCCTTAAGTTTTTGACCCTCCAAGGAGAATTACTAGTTTGAAATTTAGAACCACTCCAATGTTGTATTGTAAGTAGATATCACTTGTAGGACATGAAGAATGATGTAGCCAATTATGTTCATGGAATAGAATATGAAAATGCAATATTGCAGCCAGAAATGTTTTTCGATTTGTGACATCTGAAACAACTGGTTATTATGATAGGTGTTCGATGGACACGGCGGAAAGGGTGCAGCGCATTTTGTCCGCGACTACTTACCAAGGGTCATTTTTGAGGATACTGATTACCCTTTACAACTTGAGAAAGTGGTCACAAGATCGTTTATGGAAACAGATGCTGCCTTTGCAAAGTCATGCTCTCTTGAGTCTGCCCTCTCTTCTGGCACAACTGCTCTCACTGCGATGATATTCGGGAGGTAAGCTGATTCAGTTTTTACAGTTGTTTGCACATTTGTTTTTGCTCCTGCCTAAAAAAAGAAAGAACGGATAATAACGCTGGATCTTGTTGAATTCAGTCTTGTACTTACCTTTTGGGCTGATTACAGTAAGCTTTTGGTGGGCAAATGATGCACAGAAAGATAGGATTTTAAGAGGGTGGTCATTCGATATACAAGAAGGTCCCTTCAAACGCTTTCATTGGCCCCGTTTTGATTGATTCTTATTGGGTTATTCTTGCATCTTGAATCTATCATCAACCCACAAATAGGGATTCTTGGAATTTCTGCTCCCTTTCGTGACTTTTAAATTCAATCATTATTGGTCTTGCTTCCCCTTTGAAGCTCCCACTTCCTCTCCTGCTATAATGCAAGTGACCTTTTGCTTCATTTCCTTCCTTCCCTCTTCTGAAGAGTTTAAGATCGCTATGCCGTGGTGGAGATTTAGATTGATTGCAAAAGGTAGATGGAGTTTGCTCATACCAAAAGATAAAACCAGGAGCCTGCCGAATAACTATGTCGGCATTTGAATATGCTTTCCTTTCTCTTTCTAATGCTTCCTGAACATCAACGCGTGCTGTTCACTTATCATCTGCTTTACAAATTCATGGATAACCCATTTGGATGGTGCCTAAAGAAGATGAATTTGCATTTTTACCCCAAATTCATAAGGTGAAATTGGGACTGTTGAACTAGAGGGATACCCACAGTCCTTTTTTTTTCTTTTAGGATGTGCTGTATGTTCGGTGCATGCATTTGCTAAATTATCGTCACTTTCCACAGATCTTTGCTGGTGGCGAATGCTGGAGATTGCCGAGCAGTACTATCTCGACGTGGAATGGCCATAGAAATGTCAGAAGATCACAGGCCATGCTGCAACAACGAAAGGACGAGGATTGAGTCGCTTGGGGGATTTATAGACGACGGATATTTGAATGGTCAGCTGGGCGTAACTCGGGCCCTTGGCGATTGGCATATGATCGGATTAAAGGAAACCTCCAGCGGCATTGGTGGCCCCCTTAGTGCTGAACCGGAACTTAAGTTACTCACGCTAACAAAAGAAGACGAGTTTCTGATAATCGGGAGCGATGGGATATGGGAAGTGTTTAGAAGCCAGAATGCTGTGGATTTTGCAAGGAGGAAACTCCAAGAACACAATGATGTGAAGAAGTGTTGCAAGGAGATAGTGGAGGAAGCAATAAAGAGAGGAGCCATGGATAATTTGACGGTTGTGATGGTTTGTTTCCATTCAGAGCCGCCGCCTCCTGTGGTGGTGCAGAGACCGAGAGTCAAACGGAGTATATCTGCAGAGGGGCTTCAAAATCTGAAGTTTCTGCTAGAAGGGTAAGAGCTTATCCTATTTGATTTGAAACTGTCAATAACAGTACAGAGCTGGTGACGATAACGTCAATGACGATGACGACAATGATGATGATGATTTGGCTATTTTTTGAGGAGTTTTGTTGTATATATACTCATTTAGTAGGAAAAAACTTTATTTATTTTAATTGTATAATTGGGTTATCAACCCAATGGTAGAAACAATTTTAGTTGGGAATAAGGGTTGTATGTCTTGGGCAGTAGACTGTACCTTGTATACAGACTTCATGATTCTAGAATTGTTACATGGTCCTTGTTTAGATATGTTTAATAAGCAGAGCTAGATTGCAACTGATCTTTTTTCATGCAACCTTGGTGTTCAACACTTGTTTGTTGTTGTGCCTCTTTTGAGAGTTCGTACCATGCATTGATCAGACGTGTGACTTAACATCCTCGCGAGCAACTGAAATTGGTGCATCATTGGCTTGTGCGTTTGTATGTCTGTTGGCTTTTCAGTATGTGTTTAGTGGTTAAAGCTCGTCATCGATACTGTTGTGAGCAATCAATATGCTTAGCTGGTTTTTGCGTTAACCTAACATGTAACAGTCAGGATCAAAGCCCTAAAAGTCCAACAGAAGGAAGTGAAACCCACTGCTCATCCTCAAGGTTTCTTCTAAATGGTCGATGAAGTTAACTTTTTCCAAAGAGCTTTCAGTCACCATATTCACTTTTGCAGCTTCCCAGGAGCTTCAAGTCTTCAACTATTCTTCCACCAAAGCCCAACTGGACTTGCCTCCACAGCTTTCAGTCACATCCCACACGTACTCATATCATTAACATAAGAGCAGCGACACACACAGATGTCCAGACACAAATGTATTTAAAATTGTCCGATGTAATGGATTCCACGTGATGTACAAAAAATCCATACGCATCCAACTTCGGACACATCTGTGCCAAAACATCAGTGTCTTGACATTTTTCTTACCGTACTAACAAAACCACCGAGTGAAAATTTAAGTCTAACAGTGCATATGATACGAAAAGGGAATCCATTGATACAATGTACAGAAGACTTAACCTGAATTGCTGTTCAGATCCAACGTGCAGCTGTTCACCAAAACAGACCCTGTCAGACCAACTCAGGCCAAAAACCAATTGCCAGAAACATCAACGTAAGGTCTATCTTACTGACAATCCGAACTCTGGAGTTACTAAAAGTAAAGTGGAGTTGAGAGATCAAAGCGGCTAGCAAGTGCCTATGATATCCTACTACTTTGTTTCATAACAACAAATCCCTGATATAATACCCTTAGCCGTAGAATTCAATGCAAAATCAGCCCTAATAATCATTATAGCTCAAAATGAAAGGGAAAAGGATCTCAATGTTTGGGGGAAACATGATGATCTGATGCATGTAAATATTCCAAATGAAACCCATTCACATTTTTAGTACACTGGTAATTGGTAACACTTTTGGGGAGGTTGATGGTGAAGCATGAATAGCAGATCCCCATGCTTACCAACTTGACCTTTAGCCACAAGTTTATACCATTAATTTAGCTTCTCAGAGAGTAACACAGTTCATATTCAAGTGGCCACATACAAGAACAGTAACTTGGATTTAACCAAAAAAAGGAAGCAGGATGAATAAACGAATACCACCAAAAGTGGATGGAACAATTTCTCTTGACACAAATCGAAGTTCAGCCGCGTATGAAGAGAGCGATACAAAAACCCACAAGCCCTCGTTTGACATAATCCTTAATCATTGTACAGCATGAAAGTCGCTTTTGTCAAAGATACAAATACATATATACATGTATGACCGCTTAGGAAACTTCTCTGTCAAATCTGGGTCTACACTATTCGGCCAGTTTCCTAATAAAATACAGAAATCGGGTAAATGAATAATGCGCCAACTTTGAATCTGTGTACACTATATACTGTCTACCCACTAATTATATATTAACTAGTGGCTTTCTTGAATAACATTTGAAGCTGATAAAAAATTTCCCTTATAATGCCGCCATGTTCAAGTGAAGCCATTTTCCTTCATTCATCTTCTCTTTAATCTCAGTTTTGACAACACGAATCAAGAGCATAGCCGCAATAGAGATAGAAACCGTAAGCATAAAAAACACACTGTTCCATCCTCTAGTTGAAATATAACCTGCCAACAGTGGGCCCAGAGCTGCCCCAACAGAACCAGTACCATCTATAATTGCAGTCACAGTAGCTAATGCACGTGAGTTCCCCTTAATCAAGCTTTGTGTACCAAGATCAGCTGCAACTGCAGTTGTTATAAGTGAATATGGTCCATTTACAAGTAACCCAGAAAGAAACATCAGCAAAACATTGGTAATCATCGATATGCTTCCGTAAAAGCGGTAAGCGATAAGGGCAGGAATAGAAAGTAACAAGAATGTTACTGAAGTAATGGCACGAGCTTCAATTGCGTCAGAAATGAACCCCGCTAGAATACCACCAATTACTCCTCCAAGATCAAACACAGTGGAAAGTATTCCAGCAGTTTTGTGTGATAAGTGCACACCTGCAACGGCTGCAATTGCAACCCAACAAAAATGCAGAGTGAAGATTTACCAATCAACAAGTAGCGTTAGAACTTGAACTCTCAGGCAGTGTTGGATCATGGACTTGTGAAGGGATTTATCATGGGAAAGGAGAATGACCGGGAAATAAATGAAAAAAACAATTAGCTTCTTCATCTCACTAGTTTTTTAATCTATTCCTTTACAAAGCCAAGTTCCAAACAAAGCAAAAGGATGCATTTGGATGCCCCGTGGAAGAGGAATAAGTTCATTGTGTTTCATGCATGCTTCTACTTGGAAATGGATTGTCCATCATGACAAATAGATGTGCCACGTGGATTAAAGCCATCGGTAGAGATTCCAGTAAACAGTTCATATAGTGAAATCTCCATGAGAGCTAAGGAGCCATTTGGATAGTGTCGCTATCAGGCAAATAAATTTAATGTTCCATTCTGACATGAGGTTTAAATTTATGTGACTTGTGAAACGAGAGAGGAAGATGGATTACACGTAGAAGAGATTGGTTATTTTTGGCTTCTTGTAAAACAAGAATCCTTAACATGGAGGCTTAAAAATCACTCCTAAGCTAATAGTCATTTCAAGTCATCAAGAGAAGCTTTCAAATTCAATGTCAAAAGCCATGCAAACTATCAAATCAATATCTCAGCGACTCTCCTATCAGCATCAATCCAACGAAGTCTAAAGTTTTCCCTCACCAGGAGCTTAGCCTAATGTTCTGAACTTGTCTAACATACTTGTTCTCCAAGCACCATGCAAGCACTGGGGCCATTTGATTGTCCATAGTTGTCATTCAATTTATCTAATAATAAGAACCTAAAACAAAATCTCCTGTTCGATACAAAATATTGTACTTTCAAACACAAATTCATAGGAATTCTCAACTAGGTAAATAACATGTTTTAACTAACTCGATGCATAATTGGTTCTAGCTTCACAATCTGAAGCAAGAAGAAATGGTTACCTGTGTGCCTAATGTAGAAGGGCAACCAATATAAGAAAGTATAAGCCACAAGCTTAGAGAAGAAGAGGCAGAAAGCAAACAGTGCTACATTAGGCAATCTCCAAGCCTCTAGAAACCCAATTGCACCCGAAGAATCTGCATTCTCAGATTGAATCAACCCTACTTCTCCAGTTTCAACTTTCTCTGGATCTACCAAAGGCACTCCCTCCACATTCATCCCAACCTCCTTCCCTTGCAATTCCAATCCAATATTTTGAGGACTCACAACAAGAAACAAATAAACCACAATCCCCACCACCACTATGAAAACCCCAGGCAACACAAACGACCAACCCCACCCAAAACCTAAAACCGACGACGCCACGACAGAACCAATAATATTACCCACTGACGTATGTGAATTCCAAACACCCATTATCAACCCTCTTTTGGACTTGCCAAACCAGTTCCCAACTACTGAAACAACACAAGGCCACCCAATTGACTGAAACAACCCACAAAATACCTGAACTGATAAAAAGAAACCCAATTTATGTACATTGAAAAAGTACCCTAATCCGAAAATAATAGTCAAAACACCACTACCCATCATCCCAATTGTCAAGAGCACCCGTAAATCGATCCGGTCGCCCATGTGGCCGGCAAAGTACATTCCGACCGCGTAGGCCGACAGGAAGGCGAGATCGAGCTCACCGAGGCGGTGGGCCCCGTCGGATCCATTGAATGGAGCCCAGCCGGTGTCGATCTCGACGGATGTGGTGGCATTTTGAGGCCGAATTTCTGGGCCGAGGACGCTCTTGACGATGCTTGGGGGCTTTCGGGAGGCGTGGAAGGAGGCGTAGGCGGCGAAGGTGAGGAGGAGGGCGGAGATTTGGTGGAAAGTTAGGGTTTTGTTTGGGGGTTTTAGGGATGGGAAGAGGGTGAGGCCTGGTGGTTGTGGTGGCCGTGGTGGTGGAGCTAGGGATAGGGTTTTGGCCTCCATTATTTGACTGTTCAAATGAATCCAAACATTGTACAACCACGTGTAGATGTTAGAGAGGAAGAAGGTGCAGGAGCGATGGAGATTTCGGACGAAGTGTTAAGGAATTTGACGAGAGACGTTGGGTTCGGCTCTGCCATTTTTGTTTGGGTCTGTAGTTTTCGTAGAAGCTAAAGAAAAAGTTATTGGCTGACCCAGTCTCTACCTGCTCCTTTTTTTTTTTATATAGAATAAGTCTACGCAAATGTTCGAATACGTTTGTATTTAAATTTATATATGAGAAACAATTATGTTCCAAATTTTATTTATATTTTTATCATTATTTTTACAATTATAACACTCAAATTCATGTAACGATCACCATAATTATTTCTGTTCAAGAACTACCCTTGACGTCACCCGATAATCATAGTATAACAACCACCACCCAACCATCACCACTCTATCAATACAATCTCCCCCAATACAATTTAACCACCAGAATGTTTATAACTAAGGCCTTGATTGGAGGTTTGGAAGAACAAAAGTCCCCTGTATTACTTCAT
>JABCMJ010006114.1:0-26954 GCA_014822125.1 Arbutus unedo
TCATTTTAGCAAAATGAGGGATCCCTCAATAGAAGCTCACTATATATATATACATACATACACACTTATATATTCATATATATAAGTGTATATATATTCATGTATATTCATGTATATAAGTGTATATATTCATATATATATATATACATGAATATACATGAATATATATACACTTATATATATATACATATATATTCATATATATGTATAATATATATGAATATATAAGTGTATATATCTACGAATATATGTATATGAATATATATATATTATACATATATACAGTCCTCTTCTAATAAGGGATCTCTTATTTTGCTGCGGTGCAGACCTCCTATTTTCTGATCAAATTTTGATGATCGGAACCGTTCAATGTGTTTAAAATATGTTTTTAAGGGTACCCGCAAGAAATCGGCTCAAAAAAATATCGAGAATGACTTGATCTAAACAGTTTTTGATAAATGCTGACAGGAACAGTTTTATAAAAAATTGAATGGATCAAGTTTTTCGGATATTATTTTGAGCTGATTTCTTGCAGGTACCCTTAAAAACATGTTTTAAACACATTGAACGGTTCGGATCATCATAATTTGATCAAGAAATAGGAGGTCCACACCGTAGCAAAATAAGGAATCTCTTATTAGAAGCTCACTATACATATATATGTATATATATTCATATATATATATGTATGTATATATATATATATACATTCATATATATGTATAATATATAAGTGTATATATCTACGAATATATGTATATGAATATATATATATTATACATATATATGTATATGTATAAAATTATATATATATATATATATATATATATATGTAATTTTTGAAATAATACATTAATTACATGACGAAGGGCAAATTTGTCTTTGGATAATTTAACACACATTTTTCTTTCCTAATACACTCAAAATAATTCTTCATCCAATAACTACCTTAATATTTAACACACCATCTTTAAATGTAGGCCCTATTGTCTTATTTAACACACCCTCCTTACTTAACACATCTAAAATTAACCCATCATCCAATCGGACCTTACAAATATTTTTTGAAATTTAGATTTTCTTATTGCTTTGCCCGACTAATTTTATTATAAAATTATTACAAATTAACTTCTTTTTTTTCAACAATGTCAAGTGATGCCACTTGTCTCTTAGCGCCTTCATCATTAAAATACCCTATTCAATACTATATGTAGGGTTATAAAGTATAGATGAGATGTTACCTAATTGTTTTTATAATATGTAAGAAAATAAAAAATAAAAAATAAAATATTAAGATTCGGAAACTCTGAATATGTATGACAAATTTCATGAGTAGTGCATCATGTAGACAAATAGGAATCTTTCACACAATTTTATAAGTCCAAAAATTTCCTACTATTTTTATTGATGAAAAGTAGTTTTAAATTAACTTTTCTCACAAATGTCAAGTGATGCAACTTTTGGTTTCAGAGCCTTTCTTATCAAAACACCACATGCAATACTATATAGTGTAGATGACAAATAAATAAAAATTCATAAAGTATGAGGTTAGTTTTATAAGAACTAAATTTTTACTACGTTATATAAAATTTGTCTATACTCATAATAAAGTGCATTAAACTATCCTTTTTTTTACTTATAATAATTTTTTTTTTACTTTTAGAATATAGAAGAGAAATAAGAAAACTTCTTATGGAATAAAAATGTCAAAGCATCTCATTAAACATTTATAATCTCAAAATAAAAATCCTATACGCAATCTCAAAGTATCTCATTAAACTTTTTATTTAGTGTAAATGGGTTGATTTTCACAATCAAGGAGGAAAACTAGTATCTCACTTATCCAGCAGGAATGATTCTCTCTCTTTTATGACCTGTGACCTGCAAGACAATAACTCGTCAAAGAACCCACTATCGCAGTGGCGGGAATGCACTCCGTTGATTAAGTCAGACAATGCTCACAAGAATATCTGTAAATCAAGCTAATATTTTCTATTAACGCTTGAGTTAGTGCGTACCTTTCATCATGGACATGATCCTCTATCTATAGATTTAGTGACTTAATCTCCATAATCCTCTTAGGACTCCAACTCCCAATTAGAATTGAAGTAGGACCGCCTTATGATTAGCCACTAATGAGATAAATCTATCTTGGTTCTATCAAAGTTATTATCTTCTACCATTAGAGTTTTATTCAACTACTTACTCCTCATATAAGTTGAATTGGCCTTGGACTCTCCATGCACATCTGATTAGAACTTTATCCTAACATATTCGGAGTTCTTTTTTATTCAAAATTTGAGATTGCCCACCGCTTTTTTTGGTTTTGACATCTTAAACCGACCTCCTTAGGTTGACAACATATATATTAGACTACCATCCTCAGGCAAAAAACTTAACAGATCATCGTTTTCAGGTCGACTAATTACTAAACCGCCATTTTCAGGTATGGTATAACAGGAACTGCATTTCTCAGGTCGACCGTGCCCTCACGTGATTGGCACACACACCATCGCACGAGAGAACTTTCTTGCTGAACTGGTTGAGTTTATTTAAGGAAAAACATAATAATATTTATCTAAGTTTTACCTCCTTCAATTGTCCTCCGGCTTCGTCTGTTGCCCGTCGAACTAAAGGGACGGGAGAAGCTACTAGGTTACACGTCTGCAGATATTTTCTTCTTGGATAAATATCCCCTTAACCCGTCATTTGAAAATCGTATCGTCACATTAAATGTGACGTGACATGATGACAGCTTTTTACGGGTTGGTGTGCTTCTTGCGCATGCAAACTTCCACTGTCATAATTAAATTTCTAACTTATACCTTTTTTCAAAAAAGGTTTTTTACTATTCGTATTTTTTCTTCCTCATTTCGTCTTCTAGTCTCTGTTTTGTTCGCCTTCCAACACTATTCATCGCCATTTTCACATGGACCTTAGAGAATCCAGACCCTTAGTCTCTCGTCATTTTCCCCTTTAAGTCCCTTTCGACTCATTGTCGTCTTTTCATTCCATTTTTTGTCCTCCCTATCCATTCTCTAGATGCGGATATTTAGGCAGCTTTTAAATACACTAAAAAATGGTGAAATTCCACCAATCGTACAACGTCCCGAACAAAGTTGTAATTGAACTAAATAGACTTGACACCCCCCGTAATGGGGATGACCAAGATACCTTACATGTTCCTTTGATGACCATTACCGAGGGCCGTAAAAACCCTAAATTTAAAAATAAAAATAAAAAGAGAAATTAAAATTATAATGTAAAAATCATTAATTAATTAAATTGATTTTGTGTAATTTTATTTTTAGTCATGCATTATATTGGACTTATATCTATTCATGGATTTGTGCTTATGTGTGTTTGGACCCAACCCATTGGATCATTGATCTTTGGGCCCAAACCTTAACCCATCAGCAATTTTTGGAGCTTGTCTGAGCCCAACTTGTTTACCCGGTCAACGATCCAAACTCTTTTTATTTGGCCAAAAACCCATTAGATCAGTCATGTTCCATGGACTTTGCCACATGGAATCATTTTCCTCTCAAGCATCATCATCACCTCTCATGCTCTTAATCCTTTGACGTTGGTAATTTTCAGCAAATAACTATCACACATTTAGGTAACTTGCAAGTTACCTCTACCCAAGCAGATATCTCTTCCCCTATGGGTATGCATCACTTGACCCTCAATCCTTCCTCTCTGAGAAAATCCTTTCTAAACCCCTGGTTTTGCCTCAAAAACCATTGTAATCAAATGATTCCTGCAAAAATTTCACTCATCAATGACACTCCATGCAAAGCTCTCCCTCACGCTCAATCTCCCTCTATTTGTACTTTGCCATCCTCACCATTCCATATATGAATTCCAGTACTTCAGAGAGTGAAGAGAATGCCATTGTTGGGGGTTAGAGGTATTACAGTAGAGAGAGAGAGAGAAGGAAGAACTTCCTTTGAAGTTCAATTGCCCAATGCAAGCTTTAATCTTTCAATTCAAACTTCGATTATTCGATACAAAGGTAAATGAAACTCTCCATATCCTTTAATTTATGCTATTAATTCATATTAAGCTCCACGGAGCTCAGAGAAAACAAAACTTAATACTGTATTTCATAGTAGATGATCGTAGCACCAGTGCCTTGATTTTGGTAGCACCGATGCCTTTCCTTGCAGTACTTCTATTTTGCATGTAAATCTGACTTAGCACCGGTGCCTTGATTTTGTTAGCACCAGTGCCTTATCTCTCTGTATCTCAGTAGTTGCCTATGGATTGACTTAGCACCAGTGCCTTATTTTTGGTAGCACCGGTGCCTCTGTTATCAAACCTTAACACTTAGTTTCTAACTTAGACTTGTTGAGCCAGGGCTTGTTCTATGGCAGTGCACTTATTTTCTATAAATAAATCTAAGTAAATACATTATTCTTAATGAATTTACTTTAATTGTATTTAATGAAAATAAGGAAGTACTCCCATTTGGAAACAATGGCATTTACAGAAAATTGAAATTCCATTTGAATCAAAATGTCGCCCTCCCTATTTTAGTACAAAGTCGAAAAATCACCCGTTTTCTTCCTATAGTTTGGCCCGAAACTCGCCCCAGACTTATGCGTCTGAGACATATGAATATCCCATTGTGCTTAGAAAAAATTAAAGAATCATTTCCGAGACTTTTTATCCCCTAAATCGAAACTTTGAAAATTTAACTTTTTTCCATACTTAGGAAATTTTTCAGACAGTGAAAATTTTCAGAATGTAAGAAAACGTCTCCAGCTTTTACTTAATTACTACCCAATCGTAACCAACCTTAGCTCATCTTATTGAACCTTATGTACTATCCATTATTGTAAGATGATATCCTATTCGATGATCATCATGCTAAGGGTTTTCCTACGAAATTGTGATCATAAAATTTCGTCTATATGATAATTACTCATGTTAACGTATTATCTTGTTCATTTGTTAAACTTGCATCTCCAACGTATCATCATGCTATCATGAGTCTAGTTGTATGATCGAAACTTAAATGGAGTCAATGAAAGACGTTTGAGGTTAGTAGAAATGATACCTGGGATTTTAACACGAGTCATAAAAAGCCACGAACTTTGTAATGAAAATCGAGAATTTGATAAACTCTTACGTTTGGTGACTCGAGTTTTGACTTACTCCTTGGGGAGATGTATTAGGATATCTTTAGCCGAAATATGAATTTTAGCCGAACTACGTCTGTTACCACCGGGCTGTGTCTTGGAGCCGAGTCGGTCACGTCTCATGTATTAAGCCAAGTTATGTCGTGAGCAGGTTACATTCATAAGTCATGTCGTGTCTTTTCAAAAAAAATAAAACAAAGTTGAAGGGAAGGAGTTAATTATTTTCTAAGTCAAGGCACGACATATGGGAGATATAATACTGAGAGCATAACGATTGGGAGCATGGGATACACCGATATTTGGATACACTAGGGGTCAGTACCATATTGGTCGGGAACATCGTGATACCACTTTGAAAAATAAAATTTTGATGACGGGCAATACTTGTATCAACCCGAACTTTGTATTTTGAAAGAAATTTTGGACACTTGTGAACAAGGGCGGACACTTATGGATATGGGTCAGATGCTTGTGTCAGAAACTTAGAAACAAGCTAGAGGGTTTGACTTAAGCATATATTGTTGACATTTTATTTATTTACTGCACTTACTTATTTAATGCTTCTGCTTACTATTTAATATGATTATGTCGCACTCTGATTATATTGCTCTGTTCATAATACTTGATTAACTACTCATACTATCTTCTTGATCATGCATCATTTGATTCCATTGCATAGATTTGGAATTTAGGGTAGTTTTATTTGTTGAGCGTTAATCGCTCATCTGGTGCAATTTTTCTGCTCTTGACCTTTTATGCCAGGTGTCGAAGATGACGTTGTTGAGCCCGTTTATTCAGATACCAATGGCGGTACTTTAGAGGAGGATGTCGTAGCCCCGTGGTTCACCTAGATTTATTTGGAGCTTTTAATTTCAAATCTTTAATGTAATTTCCTTTAAGTTGGATGATTGTAATCAAACCATATTTTGACTAAGTAATAAAAATATAGTTGACTTTTGAAAAATTGTTTTAAATTAATGTCTCTAAATTCAAGGCGTTATAAGGGTGGAGTTCTTTTCCTCCTCCATCGTCTTCTTCGCGAAGTCCTCTGTTGGTTCTGTTTGCATCCTATGCAAATTTCTATAAATACTTATAGAATAATCATGTGTATATCTGAACTCAATAGATTAAACAATATGAGCTTAGGTGTCCATGAAATCTAGTTTCACTACGACACGGCGAAGAACGACGGTGACTTGTATTACTTAAATAATTCACCAAAAATTGAGACATTAGTCATTGATTTGGATGATTCCAACCGAGGGAATGATAATGACTTCATCATTGTCATGAGCAACAAGGAGATTGGTCCTGGAGAACCCGAGCACCCCAAGTTCGACATCCAGAGATAGTTCAGGGTCATTCATTAGTTCCCAAACCCTAACTCCATTTCTTATCTCCTTCTTGGCTGATTTCTTGAAACTGACATTTTTTTCTTATTTTTGCAGCTACCAACTGTAATCACAGTAGGAAACTCAATAGGATAAATGCCGACGAGGTGAAGAAAGTCATTGACTACAAAGGTCCTCCTAGTCAGAGTAGCGCCCGATCTCTAGAAGTCCTTCTTCGATACGTGCCGAGCTATAGAGGTTACATGAAGAACCGTTCTGCCCCCAAGGCCACTATTGTTGCAGCTGAGGCAGAAGGTGATATCCCAGAGGCCATTCCTCTCCCAATCTTGAGAGAACTAGATTGGGCAACTGTTGTTACTTTTGAAGAAGTGTCCAATACAACCTCCGCTTCCTCAACAACGGGTCAATCTCAATCCTGTTCCCCTCACAGCTGGTATACCGATGACGAGGAAGAGATAAATCAAGCTATAATGGCACAAAACGAAGATGTCTGGAAGTTGAAAGAACTACTGATGCGAAAGGGCAAGAAGCCCGTTCAAATTAGGAGGAAGGCTGCCTCTCTCGAGACTAAAGTCATCCCTCCTGCACCGACCAGCGGTGAATGTGAAGGTGCCTTGCCTTAGTGAAAGAAGTTGTGAAAGAGGTATGACACAGATCCTACTTCTAAGGCAAAATCTGCAGAGAAAGCAAAATTACCCGAGAAGGCTAACATCTGGGCCCCCGATAGTACTGGTCGCGGGAGGGATCCTGTGGTGGTTGTTGACTCCATGAAGCACTTGGACGTTGCCCAAGCTATGGCCAAAGCCATCATGCTGCCGAAGGACATTGATCCCTTCTAGAGTCCAATGATCATACACGTATGCAATTAATCATTGCTCACAATATCTGCGTAAGTGTTCATCTTTTTTATTTTTGTAAGTTTATCCACTACGTATATCTTTTTTCTTGTAGGCCATTCAAAAGGCCATGCTCTGCTTAGGAGGAAACCAAGATAGAGAGACACATCTTCACTCTGTTGAGGAAGAAGGTAGAGAGTGGAGACAAAAATTTATCGTTGTAAAGGATGAGGCCAATTCCAGTAGGGAGAAGGCCCTGGATGCTGCTCAGAGGACCAACACAATCGAGCTTCAACTTGCAGAAGAGAAGAAGAATAACACCGACCTGATAGAGAAGTCTGCTGAACTAAAAACCCATCATGAAGAGCAAATTGCCAAACTTCATGCTGATGCCTGTCAGAAGGTTATACATGTGGCTACTACTGACTTCCTGGAGAACCAAATCCCTAACTTCCAAGAACATTTTTCTTTTCATGACTTCTCATCCCAACTCGGGGTTCTACCCCTGTTTTGAAACTTATTGTCCCATGATATATTTTCTAACTAGGAAGGCCCCTTACACCCCAGTAGGGGAGTGGAGGTTTGGCGTTCACTACCTTGCTGAATGATGTCAACACACAACATGAATAATAGAAATACTGCAATCTTTATTCATGAAACAATCTTTTCAATATATTTCTGAAAAAGAGTAATGCCCAAAAAACTTCTAAAAACAAAATGTGATTACTGAAAAAACTTCCTAAGGTTGGAAACATTCCAAGTCTTTAGAACCTCTTTGCCATCTAGGCCTTCCAATTTGTAAGCTCTCTTGCCTAGCCTTCCAGTTACTTTGTATAGGCCTTTCCAGTTTGGTTCGAACTTGCCATATACTGGATCATTTGTGTTGCCAAGTACCTTTTTGAGGACTAAGTCGCCAAACCCGAATTCTCTCGGGTGCACTTTTTTGTTGTGCCACTTGGATAATTTTTCTTGATAAGATGCCAACTTGATCATTGCTCGTTCTCTCTTCTCTTCAGCTAGGTCAAGTTTCATAGCTAGAGCTTGATCATTTCCCTCCTGTTCAACGAGTTCAGTTCGACTGGTCATGAGGCCTACTTCTAATGGGATTACGACTTTTGTGTCATAAGCTAAGAAGTATGTGGTTACTCCTATTGACCTTCTTGGTGTTGTCTTGTAAGCACATGGGACCAAGGGTAGTTCTTTCACCCATCTTCCTTCTTTTTTTTTTTTTTCAGGTCTTTTCTTGATACCCTCCAATATGGTTCATTTGGATGATTTTGCATGCCCATTAGTTTGTGGGTATGCCACAGAGGCATAATAATTTCTAATCTTATATTTGGGAGTAGAAGGTCTTGAACTTGTTTTGAAATTTGACCCATTTGTCCGAAACAATGGAGTAGGAGATTCTAAATCTAGTGATCATGTTTTTCCATACAAACTTTTCAATATTCTATTCGGTGATCTTAGTAAGTGATTTTGCTTCAATCTACTTGGTGAAGTAGTCTATGGCAGCCACAAGATATTTCATGTCTCCCTTGGTCTTGGGAAGTTGACCCACGATATCCAAAACCCACTCAACAAAAGGCCAAGGGCTGGTCAATGGTGCAAGGTTGGCTACACTGTATGGATGATAGGAGAGAACTTCTGACATTTCTCGCAAACTTTGACATACACCTTAGCATCCTCTTACATGTATGGCCACCAATATCCTTGGGATATTGCTCGGTGAGCAATGGATCTCCCTCCTGCGTGATTGCCACGCACCCCTTGGTGAATCTCATACAAGAACTATAGGACTAGAACGGGGTGCACGCATCTGAGGTAGAGTCCTATATAGGACTTTCTATAGAGCTTTCTTTTTTCTGATAACCAGAATCAGACAACTTTGACTCAGAGTTTGTTTACTTCTTTCTTGTCTTCAAGCATGATCCCTCTTGAGAGATATGAGATGATGGGATTTGTCCAGCTAGGGCTAAGATCAATGTCCACGGCTTTCTCATCCTGTGGAGCTTCTATGCTCGGCGTATCAATGGAGTCGACATATATGGTTTGATGTTTATTTCTTGGAATTATCGAGGCTAAGCATGATAGGGCATTTGCGTGCTTGTTCGATCTTGAGCTATTTGGACTATCTTAGTCTTGAAAAATATCTTCAGCTCCTCTTTGGCCTTCTCGGCATTACAGGCCATCCTGTCATCTTGGATCGCGTATTTGCCTAACAATTGGTTGATCACCACCTGGGAGTCACAGTGTATCTCTATGTCTATTGTTGTTGGGTTCCTTGCACATTTAAGCCCATGGATGAGCGCTTCGTACTCTGTGACATTGTTGGAAGCACTGAAGTTTAGACGAATTGGTTGTTAAAATAACATCTGTTTGATTTCACAATCACTATGTCTACTCCACAACCTTTGGAGCAATAATTTCCAGGAAAGAGTCTGATCAGCTTCAGACTCTTTTTGTGCTGCTCGATAGGGAGCATCCGTCTTTACGATTGCCGAAGCCGCTTCAACTGGGTCATAGGAAAGCCCAGCCACAAAATCTGCTAGGACCTGCCATTTGATTGTTGTTCTATGGAGATAGCGAATATCATACTTGCCGAGCTCCGTTGACCAACTTGGGACCCTTCCTGACAGTTTTGCTCTTCTCAAGATAGCAACGATCAGATGTTTGGTCAATATTTCAATTGTGTGAGCAAGAAAATAGTGCTACAGCTTTCTGGAAGCCACAATTAGTCCCAAGATTAATTTCTCCAAAGGGAGATATCTTGTTTTAGAGTCCAGGAGAGTCGTACTCACATAATATATTGGCGTCTGGTCGGTGCCATTGTCTTTTATCAATACTGCACTCACCGCATGTTCAGATACAACAAGATAAAGTTTAAAATATTTTGTAGACTCTGAAGGTTCTGAAGTGCAATGATCTGGGTGGAGTTGGCCTTTATTTCCCTTAGGGTGACCAAGTGCCCAAGAAACTTCTTCGAACTGACCCCAAAAGCACATTTTGAAGTTTAGTTTTAGCTTGAATTCATGCAGGACCTGGAAAGTTCGACATAGGTTGACGATATAGGTCTCGGCCTCCCCGAATTTGACCACCATATTATCTATGTACACCTCCATGCTCTTCCCGAGCAGGTCCTTGAACGTCAGAGTTGCTAACCTTTGTTAAGTGGCTCTTATGTTCCTGAGCATAAATGTCATCACCTTATAGGAAAATAGATCTCTTGGTGTGATGAAGGAAGTCTTTTCTTGATAGGGTTCATACATGGCTATTTGTTGGTACCCCCGATATGCATCGAGAAAGCTCATGCATTTTTACCCAATTGTTGCATCCATCAGTTGATCAATTTTGGAGAGTGGAAAACTATCTCTTGGGCAAGCATTGTTGAGATTAGTGAAATCAATACAGACTCTCCACTTCTCTTTTTTTTTTTTACAGCAATAGTGTTCGACAGTCATTCCGGGTAGTATACTTCTCGTATAGCACTGACTTTTGACAGTTCATCTACTTCCTCAATGAATGACTCAGTGTGTTGGACTGCCGACCTACTTCTTTTTTGCATGACGGGCTTGTGGACTGGGTCAACCTTCAAGTGATGGAGATGATATCTGGGTCCACCCCTGGTATCTCTTGGAGTGTCCAAGTGAATACATCTATATGATCTTTGAGTATTCAAACAAGGATTTCCTCATTTTGTTCGGATAACGCTTCCCCTATGAGGAAGAATATCTCCAGGTTCGATTCATGAACTGGTACCTTTCTTAGCTTGTTTACCACCCTGTCGGTCGGGTTCCTTCTGACGTCTTCCAGGATGGGCCGATCTAGTACTTCAATAGATTTGACATGTTCAGCCTTCAGCTTGTGTTTGACTAAAGTCACAAAGCAGCTTCTCGCTATCTTTTGACTTTCTCGAACACATTCATTCCCTTTCTTGCCGAGAAATTTGATCACCTAATGATAAATTGACAGTATTGTCCCCATTATGTGGAGCCATGTTCATCCAATTATTGCATTATAAGCTGATGGCACGTTTACCACCCAGAAATCAGTATCCATGGTTACTTTTCCTACCTGAACAAGAATGGTTACTTGGCCAAGGGTCTAGACTGGTTCTGCACTAAAGTTAATCAAGGGAATATTTGCCTTTTGTAGATTAGCTTGAGTTAGATTCAGTTTCTTGAATGCATCAGTGTATAGATTTTTTTCGAGTTGCACTGATCGATGGCTAAACCGGAATAGTGTATGTCATTGTGGCTCTGGGTTCAATCACATTTAATAATCCAAACTCCTTTTATTGCTTGATGGAATTGCATAGCTGAGAAGTATTGAGTATCGATCCCACGAGGAATGTGAAGATTGTAACTTGATGAGGACGTGTCGCGCGAATTCTGCATTAAGGATGCCAACCATTTTCAGTTTGGGTTTTGGGTTAACACTAAGAATAAAACACCACAAGTGAAAGTGATTGGAAAACGGAGATGTGAGATCTCTCGACTCACTTCATCTATAAACTAAGCAACCAATATCTCCTTTCATACTCAACCAAGAACAAATAGTATGTTCTTGGCCGGAAAATATATCAATGAACACATGAACTCAATGTGTTGGATAATGAAGATGTTTAAGAAAATACGTTAAAGAATAAAGGACATCAACCTAAGTATTGGATGTCTCAAAAATACTTTGAGTACACCCAATCAAAGACTTAAAACTTCACCTAGGTTTCAAAAGAGGAAGAGCACGCTTCATTTCGTACAAATTTTAAAAACCATAAGGAGGAGATATCATTGTTGTCTAGGTCATGAGATGAAGATCATATCAAGACCAAGCCTAAATAACTAGCCTAGCATTATATAATAGAAAAATAAAGCAAAAGTAGGGTACAAGAACAACATAAAATGAAACTTACCTTGTATTGAAAATGATGCAAAATATGGAAAACACTAAGTTTTATCTTGTATTTCTTGAATAGAACTTGATTACAATGTAGAAGAGTACAAGAAATTACGAGGCAATGCTTAAGAACTAGTTATGGAAGTATGTAAGAGCTCTCACCACTCTCGAGAAAGTAGAACTAAAACTACTCCAAAAACATAACATAATGGAAGACTTAAAAATCTGATAATATTTTGTGGGAAATATTCCTAAAAAGTCCTCAAGAGGTGACACAAAGTGCTTGGAATCTTAGACATCATATTGTCTTTGAAGTGAACTTGGTACGAGGCTCGAGGTGGCCCAAAACATCTCTCATCAGTTAGAATAAAGGGGCTGTCACCATCCATGGCCAATCAGTTGGTCCATTTCTGGACCATCTGAAAGAGGTTGCTTGCAGCATCTTCATCTGCTGTTTGCATTTTTAGGTCAACCAGTTGGTCTACTTTTGGGCCATCTGGTTGAGGTTGCTCTTTGGATCTCTAGTTTTGGTCTGCACTTTGAGGTCAACCGGTTGGTCTAATTCATGGCCATTCGAATGAAGTTGTTCTCTGCATATTTTAATTTCTTCTCTCTTACTAGGCCATCCGATTGGTCCAATTAGTGACCATCGGGTTGAGGTTGCTTGCAGCATCTTATGTTTGGTTGTGCATTGTAGGGCCATCTGGTTGGCTCAATTAGTGACCATCTGATTGGCTTTTCTGGTAAATTATAAAATTGCCCTATTGACTTCAAGCCTCGGCTCCTCATCATTTCTTCGATCCGTGGCCTTTTCTCGAGCCGTTGATAAGTTCGGCGACATGCTTCTGGACTTTGGGATTTGATAGAAACTTTTGGGAGTCATATTGACTACCCGGGTTACTTCTTAAACGTGATCAACTTGTAATGGATGAAGAAGTACCTTACGTGCAATATCAACTATATTATTCAATTAAACTCATGCACACATGTCAAAATAGAGATGATGAGCTAGTAGATATGCAATATAACACACTCATCACACCCCTCAACTTGACGGTTGCTAGTCTTTAGCAACTTTTCACAAAAACTTAGAAGATAAAAACAATCATCCTCTGTATCCAACTATCAAGTAACGACTCATATGCTCGTGGACGGATCTACGGGTTCATGCACATCAAACAAACATTAACTAGACTTTCCCACATGAATCATATCATCAACCATATTGAACAACTCGAATAACGTTCGGTGTGTAAGATCAAGGCAATCAAGTAAACTTTGATTCTAAAACTCTCGGGAACTCTCGCAAACAAATTCATTCTACCAAACAGCTCAAAACATATCTCACACACAAATGCGCCAAGAAGTGCAATAGTCAAACAAAAAGAGCGCAACATTAAAAAATTACGGCGCATCAATCAAAACATTGCTATGAACCTATACAAGTGCGTGAAACGTAAAACAAAGAGAATATGCCATTATCTAAACCATGCCACGATATCAATGCATTAAACTAGAATTCAAACATAATTTAGGATCAACCGAGGGCTTTCATAGATAATAATGACCTTGAAATACAAAAGAAAGGTGTACAAAATAATGTCGGCCTATATATGTGGAAAATGGTCAAACTACACGTGGCCGACACTTCCTAACTACCCGCATATCATGAATCAATTGTACCATGCAAAAATACCAATCATCAGTTCAAAAGTACGAAATAAACAACATAAACAAATAAAACATCTTAAATCTCCTGCTACACAAAACATGACCCATAGTACTGGCGAAACAAAATAGCATGGGTGATAATCAACATACAGTCAGTCAACTAGGGGAACTCCACTGCCAACATCATCATCATCCTGAGACTCTACTATATGTGCTACTGAAGGAGGTACTACGAGAGGATCCGTAGACTACTCAAGTAGAGGGTCAATAGGGTCGACTGTAGGATCTACTGTAGGCTCGAGTACTGGGTCTTCTGGTAACTCAATTGAAGGCTTTGTACTCTGCTCAACTGGAGGGTCACATGAAGGCTTTGTTGAATAGTCAACAACTAGGTCAGCTATGGGCACTACGGCCTCTGCATCCACCCAGAAACCTCTACGTTAGGTCCCTCGCATGGCTAGACCCACCTGCTGGCACATCTCCAAAATCAAACCCGTCCTCATCACTGTCCTCTAGATCTCCCTCAAAACCAACATCGGGGTCATCCCCGTCATCATCGTCATCGTCATCGTCATCGTCATCGTCATCGAACTCCTCACCATTGTCCTCACTCTCTTCCTCAACTTCCTCCTCCTCTTATTCTTCTTCTTCCATTACCTCTTCGACTACCCTTTCGACCGTTGGTTTTCTCATTATTGGCTCCGGCTCCACAAACTTATACTTTATCTTAGCTTGCTTCTCTATTTACCCAATGCAAAATTGAACCATTTGGCGCGTCTCCTCTTAAACTTTCATACTCTTATCCAATTTCTCATTCATCTCGAATTTCCGGCGGAGCAAAATAGTTTGCCTTTTATAAATGATTTCATTCCATTGCTCATTGCATTGGTTTGGCCTTTTGGAGGTGGGGCGTTTGATTGTTGGGGGTCGAAAGGGTCAAGGTCCTCTTTGGTGTGGGATTTTGCGGATTTCTTTGCAAAGGCTTTGGACTTGGAAATAGATCACTCCATGATTAGTCCCGTAATATGTACACATACTAGTAATTGTTTGTGCCTAAAGGTACAGTACAAGACGTCGACAACACATTTATATTGAATTATGATTTTTCACTACTATCCAACAAGTGATTTTTTCATATACTTTTCAGACATGATCCATGCATCTAATTAATTTTATGAAGTAAATTTTAAAAAAAAAAGTACATTCATTTACAACAACCAATGAAAATAAAGTTCACTTATTACGTGCTACACTCATCTATTTTATATACCAACTTATCTTTTTTTTTTTTATCTTGTTAGCAATGTGGGATTCAAACTTGTCCTCTATAGTACTTTCTTATTTTAATCCTACCCATTGAATCAAAATTAGAATGGATCTTGACCATCTAAAGTTAGAGAAAGTAAGCACATAAATTCACATTTTTCAAAGACCCCCTTATTTTGTTATATAGATACGTGATATATGCATAAAATATACACGCGAACGAAATACGAACGAAAATATGCACGGGTAAGAATTACATACGTGGATATCATGTTTGTGCATGTTTTTTATTTACTTTTTTCTTTCCCTTATTATGTGCATTACAAAAAAATACCAGTTATTGTCTAAATATTTATGATTATCTTATTAAATTATAAGAATAAATTAAAATTATAGTCAATCTTGTAACGAATTAAGTTAGATTTGGCTTAATTTAACTAAATTATTTGTTGTCTTTATTTAATTTTTTCTACATTTGTTATTTTTTATTAATTTTTTACAATTTATTGGTTTGTTTCGATAAAAGAAATCTAAAAGGTATAAAATTATGTTCAAAAAATAAAAAAATAAAAAAATAAGTCTAAACATGAAAAATAAGGTTAAACATTGTTTTGACTTCTTTTTTTAAAAAACTTGTTAGTTTTTAAACATATCAAATATTAAACTAATAAGAATAAATACTACACTTGATCTTAGTCAAAAGATCAAAAAATTTATAAATTATTTTATCTAAGCTCATTTATTTTATACATCAACTTATCTTATATTTTTATCTCTTTAGCAATGTAAAATTCAGACATGTACCTTATAGTACTTTTTGTTTTAATCCTATTCATTAAATCAAAATCAAAATAGATCTTAATTATAAAAAATTTAAAAACAAAAATTAGTACGCGAGTTCATATTTTATAAACACCCCTTATTTTGTTATATAGATATTTATGGAAGATGAGAGACTATAGACTATAGTTCAGTTTTCTATAGTGCAGACAAAATAACGTAATTTTATTCTCTCTGTCCTTGAAACTATATCATTTTAACAAATTTTACTATTTGTCAAGAATGCCCCACCGAACCACCTACTGATCTAGGTGGCAGGTGGGGCCCTACCCTTTTCGAATCTCTCTTCTCTCTCCCTACAATTACAAATAACATTTTTAATCAAATATACCATGGACTAACCTAATTAAATTAAATTAATATTTTTATTTTCATTCAAAAATTATATATTGTGATTTTTCATTGGTTTTTCAATTTATTATTTTATCTTGATAAAAAAATTAAAAAATTATGTTTAAAAATAAAAAAAATCACTAAAGATAAAAAATAAGCACAAATAAACTCTATTTTTCATCTTTTTAAATTTTTTTAAATTTTGAACATAATTTTTAGTTTCTAAAAATCTTTTGTCCGGCGAATCAATAACCAACAAAAAAAATTGCAGTGGGGACACTATCAATTTTAGGAAAAAATTGCACATGATAAATTTTATTTATGTATAAAACAAAGTTAAAAATTTCTTAAATAATTTAAAAATATTCTCATTTATTGCATGCCTGAATGAGTTTGACTTTTAAGGGAAAAAAAGTGACCGATATAATTCATTCAAATCCCTTTCGATCATGATTTCTAAATTTTATTTTCAAAAAAATACTAAAGATTTATCATTAACTTAAAAAATTATTTCGAAATTAGCCATGAACTCAGAATATATTGATAAGGGGTTGTTGAATGATTGTAAAGTATTTGTTAATTTATATTTTGTTATTATTTTTCTTTCTTTTGTTGATTTATAGGACAAGGTTAAAAGTATCTCAAATCATCCAAAAACGTCTTAAATCATTAACAACCCATATCAAAATATTTTGAGATAGCGGTTAATTCCGAAATAACTTTTTAAGTTAACGGTAAATTTTTAGTATTTTTTTGAGAATAAAATTCAAAAAACACGACCAAAAGATATTCGAATGAGTGGTATCAGACACTTTTTTTATATCGAAAGTTGGGCGCATTGAGACATGTAATGAATGTGAATATTTTTGAATGATTTAAGAGATTTTTAACTTTATTTTATGAATCAATTAAAAAAATAACGACAAAATATAAATCAACAAATAATTTACCATAATTCAACAATCTTTCATCAATAGCTTTAGAGCTCAAGGTTAATTCTGAAATAATTTTCTAAGTCAACAGTAAATTTTTAATATTTTTTTAAGAATAAAATTTTAAAAATATGATCAAAAAGGGTTAGAATGAGCGATGTCGGTCATTTTTCTCCAAACTTGAGCTCATTAAGACATGTGATGAATGTGAATATTTTTAGATAATTTATGAGATAAATCAATAATTTTATATATTTAGCTCAAAACTAATAATATTAAAATAACAAATAAAAATAAAAAAATTCCAAAAAAATCACTTGTTATCCTTAGTAGAGAGAGAGAGAGAGATAAAAAATGGGGAGGAGTGAAAATTTTCCCAAGGCAAAAGGAAGACCCCCAAGCCAAGTGGGGGGTTTCTGTGGGATTCTTGACTAATAGTATTTCTGCATTTTAATTTATTAGATAAATTGTTATTAAAATATATAAAATTAAAATAATGTAATTTTAAAAATAAAATGAACAAAATTATATCATATTGTCTATACTACGTGTACATTATAAAAAAGAACAACGCTAGGTACATAGATGTGTTCGGACACATCCAAACACAAATATATTTTAAATTGTTAGATGCACATAAAATTCTCAATATATTAAAAATTTCACATTTTAAAAACATATCTATATTCATAAATTTCTTTTTTTATAAAAAATTACACTATAACCTCCTCCGATATTTATTGGCCATTCGTCTTTGCGTGGGCAAATTTCACGTACAAACGAAGTGATTGGGCACCAACCAACGTTCCAAGTTTTAAAGCGTTCAGAATTTTGAGATTTAAAAGTTCACTCAGAAATTAAAATAAAGCCCTGTTTGCCTGATTGTCCAATTATCAGGATTCAGGAATCTAATTCTATACATTTCCGCCTCAAAACATACAAACTCCCACCAACACATCTTAAATTTATCCGTTTTCCATTCTACTCACACACCTCTCTCTCTCTCACACATCAGTTGGTGAGAGAGATGACAAAGACAATGGCGGAATCTGCACCACCGAACCCTAGTACTTCTCTTGTGCCGCCTGCAACGGCCGGCGATCCTCCACCCCCGCCGTCGCCACCTCCTCGTTCTGGAGGATTTTTGTCGCTTGCTCGGCGACCGGGCATAAGACTGACGACGGAGTTCGACAGCGATAGTGCGGTATTCTTCCACAAGATCTCTTGCAAGTTCTTTGACAGTCTTGCGAAGCTGAAGGTTTCATTCCAGAACAACGACAAGGGCGAAATTTTCGAGCCCCAATTGGCCCTAACCTCCAAGTACCTCTCCCTCCACTATGATCTCGAGGACCACAACGCTCTCGTCAAGAGTTCATTTGACGTCGGACCTGGTTTGCAGTTCAGAGCTTCTCACGATGTCAAGGTGTCTCTCTCTCTACATAAGTGTTTATGAATGCTTTGATGAATCCATTAATTTAGGAGGATTTCTTTTATGTTTTACTCCTTTTAGTCATTGAAGCAGCGAAATGTTCTTCGAGTTTTTGTAGCTCTCTTGCTGCACTCGTTTCTTGATCATCAAAATAGTCGACTTTCCCAGCTCGAAACTCTTACTTCTTCCATTATGATGTCAATCAGTTGTTTTTCTCTCCAAAATTTCCTCAAAAACTAAACTCTGTCGCCTCATATGTATGTGTTTATAGCTGTGATTCTTAATTGTAGTGCACTACTTATGTATTTAAAACTGAAAAAAGAACCTCCCACTATCCTAAACCGTGCGCACAATCTGGGCAACAGTAGGCGTCTGGTGCTATCTAGCATACTAGTGCGTTCCCAAATGTGAGAAGTCTTCATTATCGTCATTGTATGTTAAACAGGAAAAAAAAATTAGATTTGCAACTAATCAATCACACCCGAACTAGGAATTGAATGCAATCAAACAATAAACACAAGGAGTTCCGTGAAAAATCCGAAAATGAGTAAAACCACGGAAGAAATCATGCCCTAAAACCATTGTGTGATTGCAAGTATCTTATCCTACAATTGTGAATCTTCACCAATTGACCTAGGACCTTGCCTCATCCTTAATCGTCACAAGCCTTGCATGACTGTCGCTGCCTTGAATGCTCAAGCCTTCAGAATTGCCTTCCAGTAATCCACCGAAAGACTTAGCCTTTTGATCGTTGTAGAGTAGAACAAACCCCTTGGAGAAGAAAATGAACGATCAAAGATTCATAGATCTTCGTGAAACTCCAATAGACATCCAAGCAAGCACCCTAGGTTTTAAAGCTTTGAAAATTGCAGGCAAGAGAGTACTGTGTGGCTCTGACCTGGGTCAGAAAGTAATGATTGCGCATATTTATAGTGTCAGTGTCCAAACTATTTCAATTGATCGTGTGACAACCCGTTCGATCGACTTACCAATTGCCCGATCGATATGTTGAGTGATTCCACACCAATAAGGTCCGCCCAAAATGTTCTTGATGTCTGCTCAATTGGGATCAAAACTCGCTCGATCAACTTTGTCCGGTTGATGTACTTATCAGGCAATGTTATTTCATTCAAACCTCAACACTTGATCTCAATATAATTTTACAATAATTCCTTTGCACTTTACCTATACAGATTATTAAAAAAGACAGGAAAAATAACTACAACTCGATAAAATGGGATACAAAGAAATGTATGAATTGTCAATGGAATTGCCAACCAAAAAGGGAACTCGCCTCTTTTTGGAGCCTCCAATTTTGATTTCTTAAATTTCCTTAACGTTGCCTCATGTTAATGATTGAAGTAGTGTTTTATTGTCACTTGCAGTTTTAAGCTCGGCTTCTCTATATCTTTGGTTGATCTTCAGTGTAGTACTGTAGTTAGCTTTCTCAACTCGGAAATGTCAGTTCTTTTGTTGTGATGTGAATTACTTGTTTTTCTACCTGTAGAGTGGAAGAATTTAAATAGCATCAATCACAAACCAAAACCTTTTCCCAGTGCTTATTTGTTTGTATTTCTTCAATTCTGAATGTAATGTAATACTTAGCTATTGGAAACTAAAACTCCCCTGTAGTTCTTGAAGAAGTGGGTGCAAATTTTGGGCTAGAGTATGATTCTGGTGCTCGGTATCTTACTTCTACATTCCTAGATGAGAAAAATCTTCTTTTCATTGTCATATAATAAGTGAAAAACTATGGTGGTCAATGTTGTTTCTTCCAGCAGCTCTGGGCTTCAAATATGACGGAAAATGAGTAAATTTGATGTTTTTACAAAGAGAAAGAGAAGAGAAACTAATTATCCAAAAGCAGTTGCATCTTGACACAAAATAGTGTTGGTATAGTAGTTAGGGAAAACAGGAGCAAAGAGATCTGAGCCATGAGTAGAGTTGTGGTAGGTCACACTGAATTTAGTTATTGAGGCTTGATTGACAACTCTTCTAAACAGATTGTATGTAGGATGAAGATAACCCTTCTTGTGTTTCTTACTGAGCAGTAATGTACTATGCCAACTTGGCTTAGTCAAGTCGAAATACCCAATTTACAATCCATTCTTCTTTGCTAATAGCAGAGTCCTGAGTCTCCTGACTATAGTTCTCCCGTTTGAATATCGGATTAAATTTCATTTCTAATTTAAAACTCTTCTTTTAAGCGCATTGTAATTTTATGTGATGTCTCCTGACCTGAAACTGGCTCCTATTCTTGTTTCCGCACTATTAATTTCCATTTTACAGGGTTTCCTTGTTATTTTTATTGATGCTATACATGTCTTAGGCGCAACAAGGAGAGCTGGTAATGGCTGCAGATCTTGCTGGTCCTGCCTACAAATTGGAACTGTCGTCCTCTGTTCCATCTGTTGGCCTGGTTAGAACATTTCTTTGCACGAGCCTGCAATCATTACTGTTTGTCAAATTTAAGCCAAGTTGTAGCCTTGTGAGGGCAATATTGTCGTTCATTCTTGGTATGCATTACTTTGTCTACCATGCGCCGCTGATGCTTGAATGCTTATCTCAAGTTGCACCCTTTTAACTGAGGACGGGAGGCAGGGCTTTTGTAGCTTTGCCTCTTTTGCTATATTTCTCCAACTTTGTTGTAGTTCTCTAATTTTATTCAGTCTTTTGGTGCTGCAGCCAAAAGCCACCTTTAAGTTCCCCCTTGGTGAAGTTTCATTGGAGGATAAAGAAGAGGAAGAACTGAAGAGAACGTTGTCAATAAATGGAGTTGTCAAGGGTCAACTGTTGAATGGGGTTTGCACGGCTCAATACCAGGATGAAAGCTTAAATCTAAGATACTTGTACAAGGTAGTATTCCTTGAGCATTCTGTTCGCCCAATGCATTGTTATTAGTTTCTTGTTCTGGTCTTTGAGATTTCTTCTTTGGACGAGTAAAGAATAAACATTTGTCCATTGATTTTTTTACTCCAATAAAGCAAGCTGGAGGCTGGTAAAATCTTAATTTTCCATGTTGTGACCCTTTGGTGATAAAGCACCTGCAAGCCTAAGTGGCCCATATACGTGTGACATGCTGGGATACATACGAGACTCCAATTGATTTTTCTAATTTTAAGCAAGGGACACGCCAGTGACACACGTACCTCAAGTTTGACACAGTTTGGGACATTGTTAATTCATGCTTTTATAACCTTATATTGGGGGTTAAATTATGATATTTAATAAGTATAAGGTCAAAGTTGCAAATAAGAAAGTCTACTTGGTAAAACTCACATTTTTTATCTATCCACTTACAACTAAAGTATTAAGAGGAAATATATGTACTTGTTTAGCCTTGCCCATGTCTCCATTCCTACAAAATTGCCGGATACAAACAAGGTTGTAGAGTACGGACAACTAAAATATAGAAGGAATATGCTTATTCTTTCTCGTTGTGTTTCTAACGCCACTTTAGCAGAACTGCATTGTCGGTATCCGTGTGTATCCATGCTTCTTAGACCCCGTGTTGTGTCACCAGCCATAAATGCAGGGTGCCTTACTTGCTAAATGTGCTTCTCATTTCTGTATATTTCTTTTGTTTGTGTTTTTGGTTGTAAAGTACGGAGTTGAATTTCAATTATTTTGCAGGATGAGCAAATGGCCTTCATTCCAAGTATTTCTCTACCCACCAATGCTTTATCAATGGCATTCAAGCGTCGGTTTGGTCCTTCAGACAAGCTGAGGTGGGCTCTCTCTCTCTCTCTCTCTCTCTCTCTCTCTCAGGTCTTGATTAAGGAGCTTAGATCGCTTATATGGATATACTTTTCAAGTCTTTGTCATGATGGAGAATTGGTACTGCAATTACGCAATCCTAGAATGTACACAACTATTTCCTGCTATGGTGCTGGCAAGACAATATGAATTGCAAAATAAGCATGCAACAATTGTGTTTTTGCTTCCGATAATTACTTATTAAACTTCTGCATTTATTTCTGCTACAATCATGTCTTCTGTTTAAAATGGGAGATAATGCTCAAGAAACCTGTCCTTGGGTTCTTAAACAATCCTTAATATTCACTACCTGTTTACGTTGAATAAGTTGCAACAAAGAAAAGAATGTGAAACAATCAAGGTAATTGGCATGAGCTATGTCCCACACGGCTTTCACAGATACATAATTGACCATGAGTGAAGATGTCTGAGACGAGTCCAACCCCAATCTGGTTATATTCAGCAATACTAGAATAACCCTTTTGTCCGTCTCCTTTGTGCCATATCGTATGCATGGATATAGGCATAGGGTTTTACTTTTCACCTTATGGAGCTTAGTCCTCGTTCTACATGGTCTATCATCTTCCTGTCCATGAGAAACTATCCCTTACACCACCATTAACTTACTATAGTGCCACGAGCCACTCTGAAAGCTTTTCTCTCTCCCTCTTTCTAATTTCATCCACTCGTCATCTTATTTTGGTCCTCTTATAGGCAAGTGCCATTTCTCAGAGATTCAGTGATTGTATCATATCTCTCTCTCGATTGATATTGTGGGAGCTCGGGTGGGGTGGGGAAGGATTGTGGGGGTATACAGCTTCAAGTTGGGAATCAAAATACAAATCTATTGCAGGTTTGCAATGGTTTTATGGCGAGTCTCCTTTCCAGCTGGATGTGGTCTGGACAGGAGTCCATTGCATACCTGTCCGTCCCTTTATCTTCCATAGCTCTTAGGTTGCACGTCTTGCCTAATATGGTTTAAGTGGAGCTGTTACCTCTATTCTCATCCGCTGTGTTCTTATCTAGGTAACGCGGGTATTATAAACATAAGGATAGGGAATTTCTAATGTTAAAGGAAGCAGGGAGGAGTATCAATGGCAGTGTACAGAAAGATGAGTGAAGTTACTGTAGGCCATTCGTTTTGGAATTTACAACTGTCATGTACTTTTTCCATTCTGTTTTTCCAAGTCTGTAATATCCAGCCTGGTACATGGCCACAAAGATATCTTATTCTACTTCGATTATTTGTGGCCAGCTACTGGTACAATTTTGATTCAAACTACTGGAGTACAGTGTACAAGCACACAGTTGGCAACGACTACAAGTTCAAAGCTGGGTATGATTCAGAGGTGCGGCTTGGGTGGGCATCGCTTTGGGTATGTGCTTTTTTTGCTTTTACTTAATTGCCTATTAGAAAAATTGTTGAATTTGCTTTTCCGTTCTTTATTTCCCTTGCTTCAATTTGCTTTATCAATTTACTTCTAACTGGTCAGATGTTCTTTGTGTTCCTAGTGCATTTCCTTCTTTGTTTACTCCTATTATACTCTTTGGTTAGCAAGACACTGAAGCCCAATCCCTTGTAAAACGGATGTCTTCTATACAATAGTAGGAAAATGGGAGGATTTCCTACCCACTTCATTGTGTAAATGTATCCAAATCTCTACATGTCGATAGGCATCTGTGTATATTTTCATATCTTAAACGAAGAAGGGTTGCACGCTTCTCTGTTTTCTTTCTCATATTGAATCAGCTTTCTTTCTCTCTACCTCCCTCCCATGCTGCTTGTCAAAACTGTAGCTTGCTGCTCGCTCGCAGTCTAGTAGAGAACTTTACCCAAAAAAATGTCCGAATGTAGTAGTCTTATAGAAGGTAAAGATGCGGGCAAAAGGAGTCTGCTAGTCAGGACCCATCTGAAAAATCCGCATCAATGATACTGATAGCTCTTAAGGGCTGGCTGAAGCAAGGTTCATGACCAACTAGTCCATCCCTCCCACCCTCAGTCTGTGTCCTTACCGATGAAGCATGGACACTTCATATAGTTGCCATAGCAGTGTCCGACATGTGTTCAAAATAGACGCCTCGAGGACACCATGATACATGTTGAATAAGCCATGTTGCATATATTTTTACTTATCTTTTTTTGTTTGGACACATTAGGGACATGGAGTCCATACACACATACGGATCCCGTACACGGTAGGGACATGCCTGTTTACTTGCATGGTCTTAATTGAATTCTATACTAAATAGTTTGTTGATGAGGTCATGGATTTGCTAGTTTTTCATTTTTATTGTATTATAATGTTAGTGTGTTGTTTTTTTCTTTCTTTTCTATGTCCATGTTTCCTAGGTCCTCATGCTTAAGTTTTATCTGCATGCTCATTTCAAAGTTTCTGAGATGAGGTTGGGTTATGCAAACTTTAGAGCATGGCATGATTAGATCAATCTCAAGTTAAAGGTCTACTATGTAATACATGTCTTTCCCTGTTGTTGTTCCCGCCACGAGAAAGACGCAGACAGAGGTATCCCAGCACGCGGAGGCATTGGAGTAAATATGTTGTCATCTGAAGTTGAGCACTTCCAATGACTAACCTACTTCTGAAGCTCTCATTCTCCTCGGTTGTTCTAAATCTCATGACCTACTTGGCTGAATAACTTGTGACGAAAGACTTTGCTGTTCTCTGAAGCTTGCATTTCGTTTACAAATAGGAAACAAAAAGGAAGGGAGAAGCATAAATTCATCCTGGGCACATTGTCTATATGGAGTACTTAATTTCTAGAATATTTCTTTGACGAAACTGGGAGGCATGGCTTTAACTGTGATAATTTTCTTGTTTTAGGTTGGGGATGAAAACGGGCAAGCAAAGACAGCTCCTATGAAAACGAAAATCCAGTTCATGCTCCAGGTGCCACAAGATGATATAAAATCAGCAGCTTTGATGTTCCGCGTGAAAAAGAGGTGGGATATCTAAGTCTGTTGTTATTAAAGCCGCCATGCCCCTTTCTTCCCAAATCCATCATTGGGACGTCAGTGTTGTAACATAAGGAATTGGGACTAGCGTCCATGCCGTAAGAACTACACACAGAGTTAGATTGTTTGGTTGATGTTCTTAATTGTTTTAATGAACATTTTGATTGCTTGACCTGATAAAAGTACATTCTTCACTCTCTCTGTTGGTAGTTCATGTTTTTCCCAATCATTCTTGCAAGTGAGATAGGTTTTGGGGGAAGCTGATAATTAGCAAAAGCTTAGATGTAGGTTTTCATTTAGTAGTCTGGTTATATCAACCTCGTGCTCTATTCTTTCATGCACAACTTGGTCTTTTCCGTACAACTGTTCAATCTACTCAAAGATCCACTCTTGTTCAGCTCATTCAATATCTAATGTGCGAATAAGTTGAATTTGAACGCATATTTTGAGCTGTTTAATTACTCTCCAATTCTTTGGGCTCGTTTTGGTAAGGCATTTTTGTTATGTAACAAACTGCCCGAGTTCAACTCTCGTCGGATCTAAAAGTGATGTAGGACAAGACGTTATTGGTTTTTGGAAAGATTTGATAAAATAAAATTAAAACATGATCATTGATTGGGATATCGATTTATGGAAAGCTTGGTAAAAAATTTTTTGCTTATTTATGAACTTTTTATTTTAGAATTTCTTTTTTCTTTATGGCTCGTTTGGATTGGGGCAAAGGCCCCCTGAAAACTTATATTATGAAAACTTATATTACCCCTAATAAGGGGTGGGTCTCCCACTGTTGTCTTGGTTTGGAAACACAAAATTTATCCCTAAATAACATTTCACCCAGTATAATTTTTCATCTTGGAGGGTTTTTGTCCCTGATAATTTTTGGGTAGCCCTTGGCCTCTCAAAAAATTATCTGGGTGTGGAGGGGTGAATTTTGTTTATTTTACCCCTCCTTATCATTTTGACATTCATTCTAATGAGCTAATTTGGACCAAAAAAGTAACCGACACGGTTCATTCGAACATCTTTTAATCATATTTTTTGAATTTTAATCTAAAAAAATATTAAAAATTTATCGTTTACTTAAAAATTTATTTTGGGAATTACCGTGAGCTCGAAATATTTTGATAAAAGATTGTTGAATTATGATAAGGTATTTGTTGATTGATAAAATAAAGTTAAAAATCTCATAAATTATTTAAAAATATTCACATTCATCTCATGTTATAATGGGCCCAACTTTGAAAGAAAAAAAATGACCGACACCACTCATTCGAATATCTTTTAGTTATACTTTTCGAATTTTACCCTCGAAAAAATATAAAAAATTTACCATTTACTTAAAAAATTATTTCAGGAATAACCGTGAGTTCGAAATATTTTGATAAATATCACACCCTCAATTTCAAACATATAATTAAGACATATCCTTTAAGAAAATCTCACAATTTTATCAATAAGCCCAAAAGATTTCATTTATAACCGACCATCAAAAAAATAATAATAATTCAAATTTGTATTCCAGCTCAAA
>JABCMJ010006120.1:0-11872 GCA_014822125.1 Arbutus unedo
GGGCCTTTATACGTGGTGTATTCCGGCCTCAACAAATGTTAGAAAGAGCATATTGATAGGGAACATGACAAATGGGAGCAAGGCAGTTGGGGCGCAGGGCGGATGCAAAACATCAGTTGGTCGAGCGGTCGAGATCGTTATCGTTCAAGAGCACCATACTTGACTTCATTGATTTAGAAATATTGATTCAGAATATAGGATGAGGTCATTGATGTTAGAAAAGCATATTCGAAAAAAATGACAAGGTCATTCTTGGAACAATTGATGACATTTTATGACGTGGTCATACTTTAGAATATGTGATTCAAGTCGAGGACTCATGGAACGTTTGGAACTGATATTCACTGTGATAATTACTCTGTTGATTTTAATTACACTATTTCAATTCAAAGCATGTACTTATTGTTTCTACACTTATCTTATCATATGATTAGACCTTGACTATTTTCATACTCTGTACATTACACATCATGTTATCATGCCAAAACATTCAAAAGGAAACTTAAGGGTAGGGTAACTTATTGAGTGTAAAAACTCATGGCACAACTTCCTCCTGTCCCTGGTGCTTCATAACCTCGTACTGACAATGATGGAACCGGACCGGGGTATAATCTGGTGTTTAAAGTATTTTTTATTTAAACAGTCGCTTTTGAAACGTATTTCAACTGTCTCCTGTATCAAACTTGTATTTCAATATAATTATGGTATTTCAATTACTTCACTTTTTTTATTAACGTGTCCGAAATTCGGGGCATTACAACCAAACTCAAGTATTTCTAACTCTCATTTATGAGCAAGTATAATCTGTCCTACTTGCTTATGGGCAAGTGTATTACTAAGAAATTAAAGTTTTCTCTTGTTTGACAAAGGAATTTTCTTAAATCACAAGGTAAAACTTTTAACAGACATTCTATACCTTGACTTTTCTCTACTTTTTTTGCTAGGTCTTCGCCTAGGGCATACACCCGAGCTAATAGGCCTTGTGCTTGGACAACTTAGTCATTGCTAAAGTTTTTGGACATTTTCCCAAGACCGTTGCCCTAATTCCTCACTAGGACTAACACCCATAGAGCTCGACAGAGAGATGTACAATCCCTCTTTATATTGGCAATGAGACCTATGTCTCTGATTTCGGTTGATAGTCTAGGATCATCGCCGCATTTTGTGTCAAAGCCTAGGATCATCACCTGCGTCTTTTATATCTCTGCTTGGAGAGTCTTGTCCCCCGGCAAGGTTGTGAAGGCTTTTCTTCACTTGGTAGGATGCCAACTTGATCATTGCCCTTTCTCTTTTTTCTTCGGCTAGGTCAAGCTCCATTATTCTCTCCTTATTCAATGAGCTCTGTTCGGATCATTGAGGGACTAACTTTCAATGGGATTGCTACTTCAGTCTATAAGCCAGGGAGTATGGAATTGCCCCAGTAGACCATCTCGACGTTGGCCTATCTGCCCAAAGGATAAGAGGCAATTCTTCTACCCATCTCCCTTTTGCTTTCTCCAGCCTTTTCTTGATACCTTCTAAGATGGATTTGTTGGATGCTTCTACTTGCCTATTGCTCTGAGGATGTGCTACATAGGCATAAAAATTTCTGGTCTTGTATTGGGATTGGAAGGTCTTCAACTTGTTCTGAATGCAACACAATAACATAGGGGATTCCAAATCTAGTGATGATGTTCTACCATGCAAATGTTTCGATAGCGTGGTAGGCGATCTTGGCTAGTGGTGCCTCAATCCACTTTGTAAAATATATAATCCATGTCAACCATAAGATACTTTCTTTCTCCTTTGACCCTTGGGAGTTGTCCCACGATATCTAAACCCCATGGGGTGAGTGGCCAAGGGCTACTCAATGGTGCCATGTTGGCTGTTGATGTATGTATGATAGGGAAATGTTTTTGACACTTCTCACAAGTTTAAACATACACCTTGGCATTTTCTTGCATGTATGATCACTAATAACCTTGAGATATTAGATATTACTTGGTGAGCAATGGATCTCCCTCTAGTATGACTCCTTCACACCCCCTTATGGATTTCATATAAGAATGTTGTACTAGTCTGGAATGCAACCATTTGAGGTAAGGTCTTGTGAAAGACTTCTTGTAGAGCTCTTTTGTTCGACGACAACCAGAACTAAACAACCTTGACAGTGATCTTGTGACCCATCTTTGAGATACAAAATATTGGGGTCCATCGAACTAGGGCCGAGATCGACATCTACGACTTTCATAGTCTGTGGAGCTTGTATGCCCGCCTTGTCGATGGAGTAGACATATATTGTTTGGTGCCTATCTCTTGGGATTATTGAGGTCAAACATGCTGTGGCATCTACATATTCATTCTATCTTGAACTGATTTTCACTATATCCATTTTCGAGAGCTTTTGCAATTCCTCTTTTTCCTTATCGACATAAGAGGTCATCTTGTCATATCTGGTGGCATACTTTTCTGACAACTAATTGATCACCAGTTGGGAGTGAGAGTGGACAACTATCTTTGTTGCCCTCCGGTTGTAAGCACATCACAACCCACAAATCAGTGTTTCATAGTCGGCAACATTGTTGGTGGCACTAAAATTGAGTAGCATTGATTTTTCGAAATAGAAACCACTTACTTCAACTATTACGCTACCAACTCTTGAGCCTTTGTAGCATGCTAAGCTGTCCCCAAACATCTTCAAATAAAGAGTTATTTTGGGCTATTGTTCTTCTAGTACTTCTGGCTCGAGAGCTGGTGCTTTTGCTACCTCTGAAATTTCCTACTCTTGCTCTTGTGAGAACTCATCTACAAAATCCACCAATATCTATCCCTTTTTTTGTTCATCTAGGGAGACAGAGAATATTGTATTGACCTAGCTCTATTGACCATGTCACTACCCTCCCTAAAAGGTGTACTTTTCTCAAGACATAGCTAATCGGGTGCTTGCTTGGTAATTCCATTGTGTGAGTAATAAAGTAATGTTGCAGCTTTCTAGAAGCCACAACCAGAGCTAGGATTAGTTTCTCCGAGGATAGCTATCTCGTCTCAGAATCTAGGAGAGTCTTACGCACGTAATAGATCGGCGTGTGATCGGCCCCACTATCCTTGATGAGTACTGCACTCATTGCATACTCTAAATGGCTAGGTAGAGTTTCAGGGCATCCTAGCATGGGAGTTGTGATTAGCGGTGGTATAGCCATATATGCCTTGATTTCTTGGAAGGCCTTCTTACACTCTTCTCCCCAAACATACTTGGATTGCTTTCTCAACAATTAGAAGAATTGCCTGCAACATTTTGATGATTGACTTGTGAACATGTTAAGTGTTGCTATCATTCCGGTCAGTCTTTGCACCTCTTTGGTGGTCTGTGGGCTTTGAAAGTTCTGTAATGCCACGATTTGGTCGGGATTGGCCTCTATACCCCTTCAGATGACCAAGTGCCAGAGAAGCTTTCCTGAAGTAACTCCAAAGGCACATTTCAAAGTGTTGAGTTTAAGCTTGAACTTTATTAATATTCGTTTGACAATGATCTATGATATGGGTCTCAGCCTCTTCATATTTGACCACCATATCGTCTACATAGACTTCCATCTCTTCCGAAGCAGATCTTTGAACATTAAAGTGGCCAACCTTTGGAAGGTGGCCTCTCCATTTCTAAGCTCGAACGACATAACCTTGTAACAAAAAAGCCCCTTCGGTGTGATAAAGGAGACTTCTCTTGATCGGGCTTGTACATGGCTATCTGGTGGTATCCTAGATATGCATCGAGGAAACTTATGCATTTGTATCCTGCCGTTGCGTCCACTAACTAATCAATTTTTGGGAGTGGAAAACAATCTTTTGGAGAAGTTTTGTTAAAATTGGTGAAGTTCGTACAGACTCTCCACTTTTCATTCTTTTCTTTCACAGTAATAGTATTTGAGAGCCACTCTGGGTAATATACTTCTCGCATAGCCCCAGCCTCTAGTAGCTAATCAAATTCTTCAATTACTGCCTCTCTGTACTGAACTACCAACCTTCTTCTCTTTTGCATGGCAGGTTTGTGCACTGGGTCGACGTTCAAAGGATGATAGATAATGTCTGGGTCCACCCAAAGCATCTCTAGCAATGTCCAAGCGAATGCATCCACATGATCCTTTAGGACCCAAAAAAGAATTTCTTCGTCTTGCTCGGGTAATTCTTCTCCTATGAGGAAGAACCTTTTCATGTTTGTTTTGTGCGTTGGAACCTTCTTGAGTTTTTCCACCACCCTATCAGCTGGATTCCCCCCAACATGCTCTAAGATGGTTTGATCTAGTAACTGAATGTACTTTACATGTTCGCCTTTCAGCTTTTACTTGACAAAGGTCAGAAAATAGCTTATCACCATCTTTTGATTCTGCCGAACACATTTGAGTGCTTCTTGTTTGGGAACTTAGTAACATGTTGATAGGTGGATGGTATAGCCCCCATTCTATAGAGCCATGCTCGACCCACTAGGCTGAGGACAGATCAACCACTAAAAAACCTGTCTCCATGGTCACTGTGCCTACCCGAACATGAAAGGTAACTTGGCCCAATGTCCAAAATGGCTCTGCGCTAAAGCCGATCAATGAAAGTGCATCATTATGGGGCAATTGAACTCCCTTAAGGTCTTTTGTTGGAAAGGAAACCTCCAGGTTGGACTCCTTCTCAGGTTCCTTCCTCTTTTGTTCGAGTTGGTGAACATCATGTTGTTGTCTAGCCTTACGCCTTTGCGCCTTAGCTTTTTTCTCGTTGGGCGACTGGACCACAACATGTATAACATGGATTTTTCAAGTTGATGTTGCCTCATCTTCGGATGAGTTTGATCCGTTGGCCTGTAGTTGCTTTATTTCCTCTCGCCCCCGTTTGGCAATATACTTCTTGAGATGTTCAACTTCTCTACGCTTTTAGAATTTTTTTGAAGGGTTTTCAATTCTATATAATGTGTCCATGATTCCTATGCTAGTTGCACCATTCTCTATTCGAGTCTTTCTTGACTGGCTCTCCTCCTGAATTTGGTGGCCACTTCCAATAGACCTTGTCCTTGAGCAGCTAGATCATCTTGAATATGGGGGTGTTGAACACTATTTTCACTGCTTTCTACGCCTGAGGATCAGGTGGTTTGTACTCTATTTTTGCAAAGAACTGCCACCTTTTTTTGCCTCTTTCTTTGTTGTTCGGCCTGTCATACCATGTTAATTTTATGGCTTTGAAGGGTTGATCTATCTACTTCTCTTATTTTCTTGTCTTGCAGCTTGGCGTACTACTCCTCTCTGACCACAAGATAAGGTATTGTTTCTACTGGGTTCACTATGAGGGATTCTTGTAGCTTTTCAAAAACAGGCTGAGTCTGCAGGTAGTTGCTGCATACTTCTTGTTGCGCTCCTCTACTTCATTGTATATGGCCCAATACCTATTGGCGAACTCCCTTAGGCTCTCATCAAAACATGTTTTGGTTGCCATGAGCGTGTCTAGATCTTTTGACCGGGCTCTATTTGCCACAAACTGCTCAGCAAACTACTTCCAGGTATTAATTGAGTGTGGAAGGAGTTTATAGAACCAATTTAATGTTGTTTCTCTTAAATTCATTGGGAAATTACGGCAATACAACTTCTACTAACTAAAGTAAATGAACATGGCCTAGAGAAACCTTTTTATGTGGCCCATTGGGTCTGTCTTGCCATTGTGCAAATGAAATTTTGGAGGGGAAAACTTTTAGGTAATGTGTTTGCCTCTATTTCTTCGGACAATGGCGATGCAGCCAATTGCTAGGCTCTTTTTATGGATTCATGATCTGGTCAGGGTGTCGCGAGTTTTTGCTTTAACCAATCCCTCATGTCGGGGAGGTTAGGCCTGGCTCAGCACACATTGATAGAAGTTTTCTCTTCTCGAGCATTGTTGTGGATGCCTCCCGTTGGCGGCCATCCTTATCGTGGTTATTCTCAGCAAGCATCCATCTGATGTCGGCTCCCCATAGTTCTAGTGCGCTCCTCTCGTTCTGTATGATCAGAATGCTTGGTCTCATTCCCGTCTAAGGTTTGTATTCTCTCTTTCCACCCTGTGTAAATAGCACATCATCTCTTCTACTCTGCGGTATTGCCTCCACACCCTTTCATGGTCACTGTCTTCCCTATCATGTTCATTTTGTGTTCTTAAGCGTGATCATTCATGGGCCCAGGATCGTGTGCCTTCACCAGGTGGGTCTAGAGGCTCATTTTTTTGTGTTGTTAGTGTTACCAATGGTGGCAAATGCAGATCTACACGTGGTGGATCTTGTAATTATTCTTTAGGTAAGTTCTTATCCGTGGTACGTCCTTTCTTGGATCCTTCAGTTTGGACGGAACTAGAGATGGAGATTTAGACTTCAATTTGCTGGTGGTCCCTTTTGCTACTTGTTTTCATGGTGTTCCTTCAATGAGATCTTAATTTCCCACAAACGGCGCCAACTGTATGTAAGGTGATTTTCTCAATCGAGTAAAAAAAATAATACATCAATAACCAGCGGGATTTATGCTCTTTATCTCTCCCTTGAAACCTATAATTTGCAAGACAATAAATTGTCAAAGAACCCACCGTCGTTGTGGCCGGAAGGCACTCCGATGATTAACTCAAAATGGTGGTCACAAGAATCTCTTTAGGCAATAGCTATTGCCTCTGTATTAGTGTGTATTAACATTTACCTCTCACAATGGATTTGCACCTTTATTTATAGACTCTGTGTCTTAGTCTTTCTATTTCTCTTGCGACTCTAATTACTCATTAGAATGGAACCAGAACTACCTTCTAATCGGCCACTAACGAGATAAAACTAACCTGGACTCTTTAGAGAATTATCTTATACAATTAGAGCTCCATTCAAGCACAAACTCTTCATTTTGAGTTGAATCGGACTAGGACTCCTCATCGCAATTTGAATTCTTGAGGTATTCGGGGTTCTAATTTATCTCCAACTTGAGATTGGTAACAGCCTTCCTCAGGTTGTCTGTTACTCACTGCCCTTCCCAGGTCAGCTACTCACTGAACTATCTTTCTCAGGTCAGCTCTTTTCTCACGAGTTGGTCTGCATGCACGTGTACGTAAATTAATTATTTGAGGAAAAACTTAAGAATACTTAATTAAGTTTTACCTCCTTCAGTTATGATACCAACGATGTTCTACTTATTTTTCCTCCATGATTTCCTTAAATAAATTACTCCATAATTTGTTTTTGAGAATCGCATAATTAGAATCTCAAAATCAGCATTCAAAACACTTAAAAATCCCATAATCCAAAAATGCATAAAAAAATCTCTCCCACACACCCAGGAGATGGTGAATTTGTTGTTGGCATTTCCAATTTTGACTTCAAATTTTGAGAACTCATGCTTTGCTGTTGGCATCTCCAAAGTTGGCATCAAACTCACTCACTCACTCACTCACTCACTCTCTCTCTCTCTCTCTCTCTCTCTCTCTCTCTCTCTCCAATTATAGCGTCAAATTATATAACGTTACAACTGTAAGGACCCATATTTTCATAATTCTTTTAAATTAAATTCCATGTATTTAACTCATATTTCGCGTAATCAAAAATTAATTTTTATAACATAATTAAAATTTGTGAGAATAAGTTTAGATATGCATTCTACACTTCTACACCTATGATAGACATGTGTGTATATATATCAGTAGTTATATATACATGTATACACATATTATATCCCAGCCCAAATTATTTCTCACATGCTATGACCTCACCCATGTTTTCCCTGCTCTTGTTTTTCCATTCCTAGCCCACAACTAACATCACCTCAACACACCATGGAAGTCCCATCCATGGCAGCCAAGCCTTGACCCCCACTGCTTTGTTTCTCCTCCCTTGGATTTCAATGGTTGTTTACCACGCGTTGGATGAGTTTTTATCCTTGCCTATAAATACCCTTCCGTGTCTTTGGTTTTCATTCACTGTTGTTGCGTTATCCTGAGATTGAGAGAGAGCAAGAGAGTGAGAAGAAATCAAAAAAAGAAGAAAGAGGAAGAAGGAAAACCCAGTTGACAATTCACCAATTCGGAGCTCGTGCTCACTTCCAAATCAATCCAATTCATTCTTATTCATCACCTATATGTAAGTTTTTCAATCCTTGGTTCTCAATTTTAATGTTTAGAGAATGTTCATAAGCTTCGAGTACTTCAATAGAGGAACTAGCTCTGCCAATTGGAGAAGACGACCTTCTCAACCGGATGGTCAAAGGTGGCCCATCTGGATAAACCCCATTGCTGTATCTCAATTTTTAGGTAGAAAACACATCCCATCTAGATGGCCATAGATAACCCATCCGGATGAATTTCACTGCCGTAAATGGACTTTTCTATTTTAGACAGATTTTTTACCCAAACTTCAAAATAACCGTGTGAATGCTACATCACTCGGAATGATCTCAAATTTGGTAGAGTGATAGGTCAACACATTATCTTGTGTCTCCAATTTGAACCAACTCATTTGGACTTTTAGAATTCCATATATCGATGTTTTAGTAAACTATAGCAGATCTCGACTAAATCTATTATCGCCATATTTTGACCAACATAAAGTCACCTCCAAATCTCGAGCCGTTCATAAGAAGTATTCCCAACATATTGAACTACGTTCTCGTAAAATTATAGAATATTTGGAGTTGAATTCATACCTTAACCTTATGATTTTATAAGCTGAAATTTGAAGACAAGGACTAGCGATTTTTGTTTTAACTTTCTCGGACTTCGAAATCTTGCCTCAGAAACTACTATTTCAACCAGATGACCCAAAACCTATCCAACCGGATGGTCCTTACCATTAGTTACTATTGTGCTTAAAAACCTATAAAAGAAACCATCCGGATGACACCTATAAAAGAAACCATCCGGATGACTTGCACCTGTGAATGTTAGTTTGAATTGGAAACCTTCAATCCAAGTGGATGAACCAAGATATCCCATCTGGATGACTTTCATCTTTAGAAGTCATCTTACCTTAGAAACATAAACTTCGACCGGATGAATCCTAAACATCCAACCGAATGAACTTACCCTTAGCCTTACAAAACTAGAAAGCCTTCACAAATCTCGAACACCTATGGAATAAGATAACTATCATTTGCCTCTTAGTCACCTTAGTTCGTTTAAAGCATACTTAGATTACTATTCAAACTTTATGCTTCAAAATGAAATTACATTGTGCCATGCCATCTTATTATGTTAGAATGCTATTCATATTCTCTGAAACACATCATTTCATTTTGTTATGCCATGATGATATATGTTCTATACTATGAAATCAAATCGCATGATCGCCATGAAAGCATGATTTAGTTTGATGTGGACTTATGAATTTAGAACGTTATTTGGTAAATGATATTTGGGCGTCCCGTAGGTGCCCAACTCTGAAAACTATTGAAAACTGTAAATGTTGGATGTGGTTGTGAATATACTCTCCCTAAGAATATCTCTGGTTATCTTGAGCATGATACAACTTGAACTGAAACTTTGGCTAAACTAGAGGTGTGATGTACCCAAGTTATGTATTACCCAAGTTGTGCAATTAGCCGTATCATGCATTTAGCCAAGTTATGCTCATGCCTAGTTATATATGAACTTAGCATGACTTTTATTCAGTCTAGTAGTGTCAAGTGTTTAGGCGTGTTTTGTTGTTGGCATGATAAGAGAGTATATAACGCTTAGGCTGAACATATTGATTGGGAACATGATGAATGGGATCATGGTGGTTGGGAAGCACTATTAGCAAAGAGATCATGATCGTTATCTGATGAGAATACCATAATTGGAAACATTGATTGAATATATATGACGTGGTCATAATTGAGAATATTGGTAGAATTGAGAACTTTGATATTGTGATATTGTGATATGACTGATAAAGCGGAACTTGACATTTTGATACCTTATTCTAGCACTTACGTGTTACTGTTTTCAGATTAACTATTCATTCATCATCATTGTACATCACATTGTTCGAAACATTAAAAATGAAATCTGAAGAGTAAGATCTTCTTATTGAGTGTCACAATTCATGGTGCATCTTCCTTTTTGCACTTGGCGTTTCATGCCAGGTATGGATGAAGACGGAGCAAAACTTGAATACCCGATCCAAGAAGATACTTGTCCAGAAGACGATGCCATCGAGCCTTGATTCACTTAGTTAGCCTAGAATTGCTCTGACTTTCTTTAGAAAGTCTTTTTGATGTACTTTTTGTCAGCAATTCTGTATTTTGTCAAGAAACGATTATCTGTACAAAACTCCATGTTTTTAAACAAAAGATTTGAAATTTTAATTACTTTATGAAACAATAAATGTTTTATTATTGTTTTCTTCTTTTATTAACGTTTCCGAAAAGTCGGGTCATTACAGATAAGGGTAATATTGGAACTTACTTTCGTGACATGGCTTCATTTTTTGTTCATATAAAAAAGAGTAGCCCTTTTCTATTAGTATAGATGTGTACAGAATTTCCGCTGTTCTACTATTTTGCGCCTCCGCGCCATTAGTCAAAAGTCCAGTTTTCACCTCCTTTGAAACCTTCAACCTCCATGAATCTTCTTGGTAGTTGGCAGAAAGAAAAAGAAGAAAGAGAAACAACACACATCTTTTAGAAAGAGAGAGAGAGAGAAACCAAAAAAAAGAGTGACGAGTAGAGCTCCTCATTTGGATGGGGACAATGACATATCCCCTTTCGATCTAACAAATCAAACCATATCCATATCCATATCCAAATTCTCACATTCTATTCCCATGTTCTGTATCTCTATCTCATATTTATAAGTGCTTGTGGGTGTGGGATTTAATTTCAATCAGAGAAGAAATGAACATGATGACGATGGAGGGGATGATGGTTGATTCTATTTCTTCATGGTGGATTCTATTTCTTCCTCAGAAAATGGTTGGTGAAGGAGCATATTGTCGTCCAGAATTGCTTTGGAAATATACCTCTGATCTCGGGCCTGCAGAATAAACTTTCTGAGAAGCATTCTTTGAAGAACTGCACTGCAGCAGATTTTATGGCAGATGGATTTTCAAAGAAACATCCATTAATTTCAATACCACCAATATATAGTTTTTTCTGAATCTGTGATTAGCCATGGAATGAAAAAACTTTTTATTTCTATCTCTCAAATTAATCCACCATACTCTAGATTTTTGCTTCCAAAAACTTCCATGAATTGTGACAGATTTTCATAGACATTCTCTATCTAATCTTCTGGCCTCATAAGGCTACATGAGTGAATTTATTCATTCATGCCAAAGTCAGGGCACCAAGAAAAGAATCATATTATTTCACTAATTCATGAAAGAGAAAAACGATCAATTTTTTTTTCTTGTTAATAGAAGCAATAACTTAGCTAGGAAATGAGAAAAGAAGTAGAAACCTACGCAACACCTTTGCAAAAATTAACAAAGTAGAAGCTCACTAAGATCATCTCGCAATGGGGAAATCTTACTAAAACCGGTTAATGATCACATTAGCTGGTAGCTAGCAGCAAGATAACAAAATCATATGCAGTATATACCCAAATGTGAGGAAATTTTATACCATTCTTACTTCTATCTTCAAAAGGAAGCCTAAGAATAGCCTGTAAAATGGTTTATATGTGTCCTTAAAGTCCCCTTGTGCGCAATCCAATATCATATTTTCAACTGGGCACGAGACACCGTGCTTTGTATGGTGGTGTAATACTAGTAGAATGACATCGATACCAGGAGTGACATGCCTTGAACCCAGGACTCTCTCAATCAAAACTCTGCTGCCACCAATTGCATCAAAACCTCAAGTTGAAGAACTATAAGGTGGTCATTTAGTTGAATTCCAAGAGCCACTATAACAAAATTGGTTTGTAATAACGAAACAATTTTGTTGCAAAA
>JABCMJ010006122.1:0-14280 GCA_014822125.1 Arbutus unedo
GAAGCCCTAGCTTTAATGGTGGAATGGAGCTCAACCGGTCACGAAAGCGATTTGACCGGTCATGAAAGAGGCCTGACCGGTCACGCCAGCCTATTGACGAAATTTTTTGATTTCGTGTGACTGGTCGCGCCGGTCAGGCTCCAAACCACGACCAGTTATCCAAAACCCCCTAATGCTCACCTCCTTTTCACTAAAACTCATCCCATACATCCATCGCCCCATCCGGTACTTATCTGTACCCTTTTTATTCATCGTAAGATATATTTTTTTTTAAACATTGAAATATGACGGGTCCTTACATCCTCTCCCCCTTAAAGAAATTTCGTCCATGAAATTTAAATATAACATGTTGACACCGACACCTCTCCACAATATCAAGTTACAAGACGCGGATACACCGTCAAGATCCCAACGCTATCACACGAAATACAGTGGTTTGTTTACTAACCCAACGGATGAAGTCTTAATGCTACATCTCAGAGCCGTCAGAAGAGTTATGCCTACCGTAGGAGACGACCACTATTTTTCAATATAGGCAATCATGTCTTTGTGAGAGTCATACAAAAGAAGGGGTTGATGCAGTTCTGTTGAAGTGGAAAGCTATCACCGAGGTATGTGAGACCATTTAAAATTCTAGAAAGTGTGGAGAAGGTGGCGTATTGACTCGCCTTACCTCCAAGGCTGTCAAAGGTCCATGACGTATTCCATGTGTCCATGTTGCGTAAGTATGAACCCAACATGTCACACATGTTAGATTGGGCCGAATTGGAAGTTGAGGGTGATATAACATACGAGGAGAAATCGATAAAGATTTTAAACACCCGAGAGTAAATTTTGCGCGGTAAAACTATACTATTAGCCAAAGTATTATGCCATCATCACGGGGTCGAGGAAGCTACATGGGAGCAAGAGTTCGAACTTCGTTCCAAGTATCTAGATTTGTTTCACTCTTGAGACAGCAATTTCGAGGATGAAATTTTCTAAGGGAGGAAGGTTGTGAGGATCCGAGATTCGACCTCTTATTTTTATTATTTTAGTTATTCGAGAACTCGTGGTTTTAAGTTTAAAATTTTAATTGTGGTCTTATTTTAATGGTTTAGAACGTTACGGCCCGATGCGAGGCTATTAAGGACTTCAAGAGGGTTAGTTTAATTAACCAAATTTTAATTATAAAAAAATTAGAAAACCCTAAAATAAGTGTTTAACTAAAATATGTAACGTTTTTTAAAAGAGATCTATAAACACTAAAATCTTGAGGAGGGAGAATGGGCGCCTTAACGGAGGATTCGTGTGACATGATCAACTAGAAAGTTGGAGAGGACATTGAGAGTTTCACATAAAGCTTGGAATCAACCTAGTATGGAGAGTATTTGAGAGGTTTTAAATCACACGAGTGTTTGCTGCGTTTTATTCGAATAAGGTAGAATTTCATGTTAATTTACATTGAAATATTACGTAGATCTTGTTCATTTCATTGGTATTTGCGTTATAGTTTGTGTGTGATCGAGTCAAGCATGTTGTGTGAAGATTTAGAGCATATTGGACTGTCTGGTTGCAGGAATGAGGGTGAAAAACAAGGTATGTTCTACAGAATAAGTTTTGAAATTTTACTTAGGCTGCTCGAGCGAGCTATAGGCCACTCGAGTGACCTCTTTAAATTTTTGACAGTCTGTTTTGAAAAGTAGGCTTATTTTGGCCGCTTGAGTGAGCTTCTTATTACTTGAGCGACCTGTAGAAAAATAGAAAGTTTATTTTTAAAGCTTCAGTATGTTTTTTGCCCTTTGGTCCCTTTATGGCTACTGTTTAATTTTGGAATTGGTTAGTACTAGTACAATGAGCATGCATGGATGTCGAGATGGCCTAACGGTCAGAGCAGCCTGTTAAAATTTGGAGTCTTTGTGATTCGTCTGGTGAAATGCTATGGAACTACCTGGTTTAGAGGTGACTTGACGGTCGGGGTAGCCCATGATCTCTACGATATGGTCCCCGATATGGGCTACCTGCAGTGCAAGACCATCAAAATTATACATGAGTGATTAGCATACATATTTGCATATCCTATACCCTGGCAGTGTAGTTTTAGACTTGTATTCATAATTAGTTCTGTGTAACGCCCCATGTATAATACTGACCCAATAACTTGTTGAAGTCTAACTACATAGTCCAAAATGCTTAAGTCCAAATTTTTAGTAGTAGTTTACATGGCTCATTATATATACCAAGGATCACCCATGTGAACTTTGGTGTGGGACGGGATGTCGCATTCTGAGCTTTTATTTGATATTGTACGTAAGGTATGTTTTTCCTTATTGTAGGAAAAATAGCTTAAAAGATACTCTGGAAAGTCTTCGTAACTCCCAGATGATCAATGAAGTCATCCTGAGGTTAGAGCAAAGTATTAGCGCAATCGAGGCTCGAGAAAGAAGTAAGAAAGTGTCCAAAAATCTAAGGAAGCGGTGATGTTGTTGAAACTGGTGCCAGAAACCAAAAACATCTAGATGAAACCTTTAAACATTCGAATGATGTGCCTGACCAAGGATGGACCTAGAAACTAGAGAGCTGAATCATTTGGATGATTGGAAGATACCCTGCCACTGCCAAAAGACAGAGAGAAAAAATATTCAAATGATCCCTACAAACATCTGGATGTCAACCAAGGACAGTAGATCAAGTCAGAAACTAGAGGCACTGAAGATCTGGATGTTTCTCAAACACATTCGGATGTTCTGATAGAACAGACCAACATCCTAAATAAATCCAGATAAAGTCCAAGCAGGTGAATGTAGAAGCAAGAAATATCCAGATGAGAGTCTCAGACATCTAGATGTTTGGAAGACAAACTAAAGACTAAAGAAGGTAGAGGAGGGAAACATCCAGGTGTTTCTCAGTAATATCCTGATGTTCTGTTCGCAAACTAGCCACTTTTTTTACTTTTCAAAGGATTCTTTTGGATCATTTAGATACTTTTTTTGGTCTATTTTTCAAGGAGAATATCTCAACCTCTGCATGGACCAATCAAACAAGTTTGCCTCAACTAAACCAAGGGCCAAGTAATGATGGAAGTTGCCTCTTCAGCAAAACTTATAGGCTAAACAAGGTTTCTGATCAGGATGATTTTTATTCAAGAAGAAGGGAAGCTAGTTCTATAAAAGGAGGACTCCCTAACAGTTTTATGTAGAGATTTTTTATACACAATTTAGATAGAAGTTTAGATATTAGAGAAGGAGAGATAGCTAGATAGAGAGTTAGAAAGTTATTGTTCAAGCTTGGTACTCTTCATTTCTAATTGCAAGTTGCAAGCTGATCTCATATTGTATTTTCATTTCCTTAGCATACTTCTTCATTTTTAATACAAGTTCTAATTCCAATTTCAGTTTAGAAGATGTTCTCCATTTCTTCTCTTTCTATTGCAAGTTTTCTAGGATAAATTTAGAGGGCCTAGTCATGGGATGACCTTCATCTCATAACTTGAGCATGGATATCTTCTTATATAATTTTCATAACATGTAGAAGGTGAGTGAAGTTCCAATATCAGAACATAGAATAGAGTATTAAAGTCTTGATTAGTTATGCCCAAAATCAATTCTGGTATATCCAATGCTTGGTTCCATGTCCTTCATATCTAGACTTATTATCCAGAGAACAAAGCCTACCTTTTTTCATATTATATTCATAATTAGAGTTTCAAAGAGTAATTTTCCAACCAAGGTCATAAAGATTTGATTTTTGGATTGAGTAATGAGAAGGATATATCCAATTAGGGATGACAACGGGATAGATTAGGGGTGAATTTGTCTATCCCCACCTCCATCCCCAAATTTAAAATCTGTCTCCATCCCCACCCTGTTCCCCAAACGGGGAATGAACCCACTCTCCATTTTTGCCTTAAATGGGGATCGAGGATTCTCGCCCCAACCCGTTTTTTTAATAAAAAAAATTGAATCATCTCGTATAAAAATAATCATAATTTTAAAATTACAAGACTAATATATGACATAATATAGAGGCTAAATTCTATCAAATAACATAAAGCAAAAGAAGTGCATGATTGAAGATCTATTAAAGACTAATAAATAAAATAATATAGAGTCCAAATTGAAGACTAATATATAATTTGTATATTTTGAAGATCTATCTTTACATTAAGAAAAACTCTATTTACGAGGAAAAGAAGAGTCTGATAAAGTGGTTAAAAAGTAAAATTTAAATACCTAAATGTAAAGGGATCAAAAAGTAAAGATAATATCTATTTTATAATTATTTTAAAGCGAACCGGAGAATGGGGAGGGGACGGGGGCGGATGTACTAAGACCCATCTCCAATCCGTTTCTCTTTTTTTTTTCAAATTTTATCTCCGAATACCTGATCCCTAAATAAATCCCTAAAACTTCAACCTAAACGGAACTGGTAGCGAGACGGATCGAATCAGATCGGACAAAATTACCATCCCTATATCTTATGTTCAAGTCAGAGAAAAAGTAACTCCCATGACTATGGTTGTTTTCTTCCATTAACAAAGTTTCATGTTTAGTGTTTTATTTTAGCTTCTAATCCTCAAAATCCAAATTAAAAAGAGTGGCGTCCTAGACGCTAAAGATCAGTACGAAAGCGTTACCAACTAAGGAACCAGCCTCCCCGTGGATTGATACCTAGACTTCACTACTGTACAATCCATAAGAAAAAGAGCAAAGTTCAGACTTTTGTAAACTCTAACTGTGCCTAGCATTGCAACGACGTACGAAGTTGGGACCGATCAAGTTTTTGGCACAGTTGCCGGGGATGCTACGGTAACCCAGTGGTAACAAGTTTTTGTACTTGTATATAGTTTTCTCATTTCAATTTTTTTTTGTTTTAAAGTTTTGATTTGTGCTAGATAGTCAGTTGGATATATCATTTAAGTCCATGAGCCTTTACAGGAGAGATTACATACATCGCCTTGTGAGAGTTCAACTTCATCTTACTGACACCATGGCTAAAAATGAAGGAGAAAACGTGAAAACAATGAAAGAATATCTATATCCTACACGTACTTTAGTTCCATCATGCATAGAACTTGACAACTTGGTTCACCAGTTGAATCAGTTCATGGTACAACCTAACATGCTACACTTTGTGCCCACTTTTCATGGTTTTATGGAATAAAAAAATCCCTACCAACATGTTAGGGAATTTGAGAAAATTGTCAATACCATTTGCCCCTCCCACAATTAGCTTGAATCTGCCAGATTAAAACTGTTTTCATTTTCTTTGAAAGACAAAGTCAAGACTTGGTTTTTGACACTTCGACCAACTCCATACCTTTTTGGACAGAAAGAAAGAGTTTTTTAGAATTTTTTCCCAATGTGTAGAACGACAGCTCTTAAAAAACAAATTCAAAATTTTTCAAAACAAGCCCAATGAATCTTTCTATAATTGTTGGGAGAGGTATAATGAGTATTTGAATGCCATACCACACTATGGCTACGACGATTAGCAAATCATTGGATTCTTCTGCGAGGGCATTTCTACCCATAGCCGTCAGTTTATTGACATGATGCGCAACGACATTCATGAACAAACACCCTTCTAAGGATAGTCAACACCTGAATGACCTGACTGAGAATAACCATTCTTGGGATTACTTTGATCCCAATAAGTGACCCTTCAGGAACACTATGCCTAACCCAAGTGGGCAAGGCAAGTATGTGTTACGAGACGAACTCGATTTCCATAGAAAACTCCAAATCACTAAAAAATTGGAAAAGTTGGAGATAAACAAAATCTAGGAAGTGTCAAGTCCTGAAGTCTATATTATTTATGATGTCCAAGGACATTTCGCCCAAGAGTGTCCTATTATTCTAGTTTCTAAAGAAGTTTTGCATAACACTGAGTCAGCTGAAGTGAACATCCTGAACCAAAGTCAAAAGCCATATAACTCTCCTTATTCTAACACCTATAACCTATGATGGAAAAATTACCCCAATTTCAATTGGCGAAACCAAGAGCAAGGTGGACCATCTCAGGGTCCACTTGGGTTCACAAATCAAGGACCACTCCACCTTCAAAATCAAGGTCCGGCATCCTACGGTACCTATAAGAGTTTTATATTAAAAGTCATGACTTTATGTAATGGATTAATATTTGTTTTGAAATATTTAAACAGTTATTCATTTTCTTGATGAGAATCTTTATCGGCAATGTTTGTATTATATCATATCATATTGTTTATGGGTGTCTCTTATTCCACATAGTAGATAATCTGGTGTGTAGAGTTTGGCTTACACAAAGAGAATCAGATTATCGATTTTTATAGAATATAAGTATTTAGTTCACAGTCTTAGGTGGAATTGGACACGCCACCAGTAAGACTGTAACACAACGTTTTAGTAGGTCTGTCTTGACTACGAAAAATGGTATAGTTTTAACTCACTGTATTAGTACACTTTGTGTGTATTAAGCAGGATCACTCTGAGTTAATTGTATTTATACTGACAATATAATACAATTCGCATCTCATGGTTATTATAAATGCTTATGCTCTTAACCCAAAGATAATTAATAGATGTGTACATTTAATGTTGTTGACTTTGATTCATTGTAGAGTGAGACCTCGTGGGTCAATATTCTCGATGAGTTGGGTCACAATATTAAGTGTATAAGAATTGTTAATTATCAATGGAAACCACGTCCCTTTATAGGGATTGATGATATCCTCTTGAGTAAACTTATAGGTTTTGATTATGTCAAACCCTACAGATGGATATAAGGATCTGACATAACAAATAAGCTAAGTGGAAGGTCTCAAGAAATTTTATAGATGTTGATTAAATAAATTGTCAGTAATTTATTTTAATCAACGAGTATCTGTAATTTTAACACGGAGAGATAGATAAACATTTAATAACATGGAACTCGAAATGTAATATTGAGTTATGGTAAGGGAATGCAATTATAATTCTGTAGTAATATGAATTGTAATTTATATAATTCCAAACTAATCCGGATTGGATTAGGATTTCCTAATTATATAGGAAGCCCATGCCCATAATTCTCCTATGAGTCCCTATCGTTGCCTATAAATACTCTGATGTACCTTCTAGGTCAAAGAGAACTTGATACTTGAAATATTGAGAGAGATTTTGTGAAGATAAAGAGATCACGTTTTTTAGCCCACACTTAGTTCATGATCAAGGTGCTATAGAATTATGGTAGAAGATCTTGAGGTCAGTCGAGCAAGATCATTCCAGCCGTGCTCAAAGTTCGATCAGGAACAAACTGTGAAGATAGTCGAGATCAAATCAAAAAGATCTCGAAGGTATGAACCCTAGTTTCGCCTAGTAGGGTTTCATAACTTTTTGTTGTATAATGTGTACGCATTCATCACTGGGTTTTAGGAATCAATCCCTAACAATACCAACACCTATGCTCAAGGGCAGGGGCCACCGTGGCACCAGCCCAATCATCAGAATTTTAATACATCTAGATCTTCTGTGGGTCTGAACAGTCAAAATAAAAAAAGTTTTAAGGAGATGGTTTACTTATTTATGCAAGGACAGACAACATTTAATGAACATAACTCTCAAGCTATAGGAGCCCTACGGTCTCAAATAACAAAGTTAACCACCTCAATTGGGGCATTACATCAAGAGAAGGGCAAATTTCCTTCCGAACCTTAGCCTAATCCCCAAGGCCAATACTTTGTGAGCAGTTCTACATCTTCTGATTTGCATATAGAGCAAGCCAAGTCAATTACGACTTTAAGGAGTGGTAAAGAAGTTGAAAAAACAATCTTACCAAAGACTACCACTCTTGTAGCTCCTACTCTTGCCCCGTATCCTGAACCTAATCAGCCTGAAATTGAACCATGCCAGTCTCCTAAACCACAATATATTCCAGATAGAGATCAACCTATCACTACTTGTCCCATCCTGGCACCATTTCCACAAAGGTTAAGGCTTGTGCCCAAAACCTCTCACAATGCCAATATCTATGAGTTATTCAAACAAGTCAAGGTACGCCCTTTATTAGTAAGGTTGCTTGTTTGTCACACAAGTCATCTTTGGCTCGTCTCCTTTCATGATATGCACTTGATAGTAGCCCGCGTCAATATTCCCTTACTAGATGCTATCAAACAAGTCCCTTCCTATGCTAAGTTTTTGAAAGATCTATGCACTATTAAGTGAAGGCATAATGTGCAGAACAAGGTCTTCTTAACCCAGCAAGTCAGTTCTATCATTCAGATCCCTTTAGGTCCAACGTACAAGGACCCAGGTTGTTCTACCATTTTTGTTCAAATAGGAGGAAAGAGAATTGAGAAAGCCCTGCTTGAGATGGGGGCTAGCGTAAACCTGATGTCTTATTCTATGTATGAGCGACTAGGTCTAGGCGAGATGAAACCAACCACGGTGGCTATGCAACTAGCTAACAGGAGTATTAGAGTCCCGAAAGGGTTGGTAGAGGATGTACTTATATAGGTAGACAACTTTGTCTAGCCAGTCAATTTCGTTGTGCTTGATACCTGCCCGATGTCTACATTGCAACCCTAAACTCCTATCATACTCGGAAGGCCTTTCTTGGCTACCTCCGATGCAGTGATCCATTGTGGAAACGGGTACTTAGACATGACATTTAGAAACATGACTCTTGAGTTAAACATTTTTAATAGTCTACCTAGATGGGGGATGACAATGATATCCACAATGTACGTATTATTGACTCACTCACCCAAGAATAAGCAGATCATCATTTGTTCTCTGAACCCCTGGAAACTTGTCTTACAGTTGAAGAGGCAATTTTATTAGAATCACCTGAAGTAGAATACCTCTATTCTCTTATAGAGGGAGAACAAGTGTTGGACACAGAAAAGTGGATACCCACTTTTGAGGAATTGCCCCCAGCCAAATCTAGAATTCTTCCCTCTAGTGTTTAGTCACCCCAGCTTGAGTTTAAGACTTTGCCCTTAGATCTTAAATATGCTTTTCTTGGTGATGCGAATGAATTCTCAGTAGTAATTTCTTCAACTCTTGAAGAAAGCCAAAAAAAAAAAAGCTATTGACAGTTTTGAGGGAACATAAAAAAGAAATTGGTTGGACAGTAGTAGATATTTAAGCTATAAGCCCGTCATTCTGTACTCATCATATATACCTTGAAGATGATATTAAGCCCTCTCGCCAACCTCGACGTCGATTGGATCCCATTACGAAAGATGTTGTGCGAGATGATGTCTTAAAGTTGTTAGATGTGGACATCATCTATCCCATCGCTAACAGCAAATGGGTGAGCGTATCCAAGTTGTACCTAAGAAGTTCGATGTTACAGTGGTTCCAAATGATCAAAGGGAGCTAATCGCAACTCGTGTAATTATTCGATGAAGAGTTTGTATTATTATGGAAAGCTAAACTCTTGCATCAGAAAGGATCACTTTCCCCTTCCATTGATTGATCAGATGTTGGAAAGAATCGTTGGTCACTCATTCTATTGTTTTCTAGACGGCTATTCTGGGTATAACCAAATCGAGGTCTCTCCGAAAGACCAAGAGAAAACCACATTCATATGTCCGTTTGGTACTTTTGCCCACTGCTGTATGCTGTTTGGGCTATGTAATGCACAGGCACCTTCTCTACGTGTATGACGGGTATTTTCAGTGATATGATTGAAAAAGTGGTAGAAATGTTCGTGCATGATTTCTCTGTTTTCGGAGACTCTTTTGAGTCTTGCTTGAAAAATCTTGAGTCAGTTTTAAAGAGATGTGAAGAGACGAACCTTGTCTTGAATGGGGAAAATTCCATTTTATGGTAAAACAAGGCAATGTTCTCGGACATATTGTTTCTACTAAGGGAATTGAGGTAGACCAATCTAAGGTTTCCAAATTATTCAGTCCATAGTGTGTTAAGAACATTCATTCTTTCCTTGGACATCTTGGTTTTTATAGGCACTTCATTCAAAATTTTAGCACCATGTCCCATCCATTGTGAAAATTGTTAGCCAAGGATGTACCATTTGAATGGATGCATGAGTGCGAGGAAGCCTTCTTAAAGCTTAAAATCAGTCTTACAACCCCTCCTATCAGCAACCATCAAATTAGGATTTATCTTTTGAGCTAATGTGCGATGCAAGTGAATACGCCATAGGAGTTGTGTTAGGCCAGAGGAATGGAAAGACACCTCATGTGATTGCCTATGCGAGCAAAAAACTTAATGATGCTTAGTTGAACTACACCACCACAGAAAAAGAGCTATTAGTAATAGTTTTTGCACTTGACAAGTTTTAGTCCTACCTCATAGGATCACCCATCATTGTCTATACTGACCATGCTGCTCTGAAATACCTCATAACCAAATAAGATGCTACGGAGTGTCTCATTCGTTGGGTCCTATTGCTTCAAGAATTCAATTTAACCATAAAAAATAAAAAAAGGAGTAGAGAATATAGTTGCGAACCATCTGTTGCAACTTGACTTTAACGACCATACCATAGACATTCCTATTCCTAACTCTTTTCTTGATGAAAAACTTTTCAATGTATCAACTTGTCCCTAGTACAAATTCCACGTCATTGGACCGCTCACCATAGAAGAAAGTTTGTAGTAGAAGTAAGAAAATTTGTGTTTGACAACCCTTACCTATTTAAATTCTGCCCGGACTAGATTGCCCAGAGATGCGTGCCTGGCAATGAACAAAAGGATGTCCTTTCCTTTTGCCACACTGAAGTGTGTGGAGGTCATTTTTCATCTAAAAAGACTACCACCAAGGATTTGCAAAGCGATTTCTATTGGCCTAATCTCTTTAAAGATGCTTTTGAATTTGGTAAATCATGTGACCGATGTCAGCAACTTAAAGCCCTTTCTCGTAGAAATATGATGCCTCTCAACTCCATCCTGATCGTCGAAATTTTTTATTGTTGGGGTATTGATTTCATGGAACCATTTCCTAATTTCTTTAGGAATATTCTCTTTATTGTTGCTTATGTTTCTAAATGGGTGGAAGCCATCCCAACGCGTACAAATGATCACAAGGCTGTGATCAAGTTTCTTGACGAACATATCTTTTCTAGATTTGGGGTGCCCATGGCACTAATCAGTGATCAAGGAAAACATTTTTGCAATCACCCTACAACAGCCTTAGTGAAAAAGTATGGGATTAACCATAAAGTTTCCACCACCTATCATCTCCAAACAAATGGGCAAGCAGAACTACCAAATCGAGAAATAAAGCATATTCTTAAAAAAATGGTTAATCCCAACCGTAAAGATTGGTCTCTCCGGCTGATTGATGCATAATGGGCTTACCGTACAACATATAAAACTGTTTTGGGCATGTCACCATATCGTCTAGTAAATGCAAAGCTTGCCATCTTCCTGTTGAATTAGAACATAAGGTATATTGGGCAATTAAATAGTTGAACTATTGTCTACCCCAAGCTAGTGCCCATTGCAAGGTTCAACTAGACAAGTAAAAAGAATTTTGTAGGGACGCCTATGATAATGCTCATATCTATAAATGTAAAGTGAAAGCCTTTCATGACAAGAAATCCGTAGGAAAGACCTTTGTTCTTGGTCAAAAAGTCCTGTTTTATAATTCAAGGCTACATTTATTTCCCGAAAAACTTTGATCCGATGGACTAGACCTTAGATTGTAAGACCGTGTTTCCACATGGTGCCATTGAAATTGAGAACCCCACAAATCAACATAGTTTCAAAGTAAACGACCACCGCCTTAAACTCTTTCTTGAAAACTTCGTGGCAGATAAAATTGAGGAGGAGCCCATTGCTCCAGAATATTCATGATAATAAGCATTGAAAAGTCTAAGGGACTATATATCTATGGAGTTTAAAATACCTCCAGTGTTTGTCGTGCTCGAACGGCCCCATTTTGCTGGTCCAGTAAAGTCACCTTGTTTAAAGCTATGTATGTGGTACCTTCGAGGTTGGGTCTAACGGCAGACGCATAGAGAACGAGAATTCTGTCCAAACCATTGAGTTTGAATGACGAAGCTCCATGGAGATTATTTCAAAATGGAGTAATGGGTAAGGAATTTGGCTAAAACTAAAGGAAGTCGTAGCCTATTAGATGATGATGCATCTTCTTAAGATATTGTTGAACCCTATGCACACTCTCCTTCCAACAAAAAGGGAACCACATTATTTTTCAAGGGAGAAATGTAGTACCCATGTCTTTTGCATAAAGAAAGAGGTGGATTAGTTTAGGATTTAAATTTCCCTGTCATCTCTTTATGTTGTATTTTTTAACTAACCCACTAATCATTTGATGTTATTGTTGAGAAAGTCATTTTTTCTCTAAGTAGGTAATTGGTTGATAAGTCTTTGTAGGATGAACACACTATCACATTAGCCTTGGTAGTTTGGATCTAAGCTAGCATGAGTGAGGCATTCAGGAGCCCAAAGCCATGGGTGCAACTATGTGTTGCGGTTGTCAGTCCAATACAGCCTCAGTGATGGTCCTATGTGACTAGCTATGGTTCCAGAAGTTGGAGCCGAAGGAGTAAGTCTTGGGAGCACTTTCAATGATGAAAAGAGCAAGTGACGCAAAGCCTCAAACTTGGTCGAGATATATAGTTGTTGACATTCCACCTGCCAGGTATGATCTTCTCATTTTTCTTATGATTTATGCATCATTGTCTTCTTGCATTTAGGACGATACAAACGTTAGTCTCATTTTCAAACAAAAAAAATCCATTTCATTTTCAAAATTTGGTGTGTTTTTAGTATGTTTTGATGTCCCTTGTTATGAATGAGTCATTTAGCATATGCTTAACTATGTTTTGAACCATGTATACTATGAACTTTAAAGTTGCTATCTTATCTCTTGTGTACAAGCATGAATATGGTTGAATAATATAGAGCTAGAATGTGCATGTGAGTGAAGTTGATCTACAAAGAGTGAGATTCATTTTTGTCACTCATATCCCATGTATTCCATTTGAACTCTTTGTCTTCTTTGTTTTAATAAATGTTATATGCTTTGCCATGACATGATATGTTAAGACATTGAGTTGAAATTTATAGCGTAACACTGGAAATAATACAAGGCCATATTCTATGATTAAAACCACATATGAGCCTTCTAGACCTTAAATTTTGAACCATGTCGAGTTTCCTTTCTCTTGTATAAAACCATAGAAATCCAATGATATAAGGTGTTAGGATTGTGTGATATGTGTGTGGTTATCAAGGGGCCCAAATTACCTGAAAAACATCCGGATGAAAGTACCCAACCATTGAACATCTGGATATACATTTTTTACCTAAACCAGTTGGAAAACCAAAGCCCTTAAACATCCGGATGTTCTAAAAAACATTTGGATATCTCATCTTGCCAAAAATCCATTGAAAAACCAGAGCCCTTAAACATCCGGATGTTCTAAAAAACATTTGGATATCTCATCTTGCCAAAAATCCATTGAAAAACCAGAGGCACCAAACATCCGGATGTTCCTCAAAAACATCCGAATCTTCCATTAGCCTAGAAAACCCCAAATTTTACCAGAGGTGCTGAACATCTAGATGTTTCTCATAATCATCCGGATGTTTCCACCAAAATCCAAAAACCCAATATACTGAACCTCAAACAACATCTAGATCTTTTGAATCATCATCCAGATGTTTTCACCAGAATCCTAAAAAAAACCTAAACCTATAAAAAGCCAACTCTTCATATTCTTATTACGCACAAACTGGAACCAAAGAAGGTAGACCAACTCTAGCGATTTTGTCATGCCCTCAAATTTTAACATAAGATTAATAGATTTAACTATAGAAAAAGCCACTTAAGTCTCGCCCAATATCCAAAAGCCCATTAATCATACACCAAGATACTCCAAGTCTTTAAAATTTTTACAAAAAAAAAAAAACAGGTTCAACTATTACATTGGCGGTAAGACATACAAGTCGACTAGAGTTATGATACATCTTCTTCAAAAATGGATAAAAGATGTCAAATAACTCTACGGATACAGTTCATAGGATGTCATGCAAAAATCCAAGCACTCATGCCAACTCCAAGCTAGATGTCAGGGACTACACCTGAAAAACAAACGAGGGCTAAGCTAACGAGCCTAGTAGAGAAATTCTATGCAATTCTTATGTGAATATGAAAAGTCATGGCACATAAGGTAAACAATAACACATAACTTTTAAAAAAAACGTTATAAGATACATAAGATGTATGAATTTTTGCCAATTCATTCTCATATCGGAATAAACTATTCTTAGGTCCTTTCCTCAAAATTCTTCCCAGTAATATCAATTGCGCTTTCGAGTATTGACATTTATCCATGTCTCAT